>LBFM01006749.1:0-158988 GCA_000988765.1 Achipteria coleoptrata | reverse complement strand
GTCTTTAATACTGTCTTTAGTCAGCGTAATAGTAGTGGTAGTAGTAGTGGTAGCGGCAGTGGTAGTAGTAGTGGTAGCGGTAGTGGTAGCGGCAGTGGTAGTGGTAGTGGTAGTGGTAGTAAGATTTGTTTTCATATTATCGCCTTATTAACAATCCAGTGATGAGGTTAATGCACAGCAGAGCGTTCTTGAAACCTGCTAGCGGGTGCCTGTCTTTATTAGGGTCTTGCTTAATTAGGGTCTTGCTTAATTAGGGGCTTGCTTAATTAGGGGCTTGCTTAATTAGGGTCTTGCTTAATTAGGGTCTTGCTTACGGTTTCGACAGTGCTCTAACCATTATTTTTAATGATGAAATAACATGTTAATGAATGTTTTTAATATGAATCTATTTGCATTATAAAATCTCATTAACATGATGGGTTAGCTATATTTACTGAGTAGGTAGGTTAGTGGTAATGTTTTGCAAAAACAAGAGCAAATAATACACGTCATAAACAACACTGCGTTCAGCATTTCCCTTATTCATATAAAGAACAATTTGCCTGACAGCTAATAAAATAAAGATAGAAAATAAATGCTATATCAATTAATAAATATTTTGTATTTCCATACATAAGGTTAACACAACCGGCTTTAGCCGGTGAATTTGACCTTAACATGTTTTAACCCATGCGCGTTGAGACGGGGCGGTTTAACGACTTTAGTCGTTGGCCCTGTCTGCGCTAACCCACCTACTTTGCTAGCATACTCGTCGTTTTCTTGTAGTGGGGATAATGATGCATTTCGGTAAAAATAAATCTTTTACCACGTATTATTTTCTGGTAAAACATATATAGCATATAGCAACCGATATTTAATAGATGAATGGTAACCTCTCTGCCATTGCGGTGCGCAAATAAAAAAGGCGCACTGCATAAAGTGTGAAGCATCAAGAAATATATTTTACTGCTTATTTCAATATCCTCCATTTATGGTGCTTATGAATAACCTTAAAAATTAAGATAATCCACTTTGTAATAATTTAGAGGATGATACGTTTACAATAAAAATCTGATGACTATTTTAGTAATGATTAATTCATGACAGGTATTGAACTCTCGTTATTTCAATTTTTTTAAAATTTAAAAAAGCTTAATACCTATGCAAAGTGATTGCTATAGAAAAACACCAACACCTTATTTTTATGAATGAACAAATAATTTTTTAGGAGAATAACCAATGCCTAACCCAGATGCCAATCAGATAGCTAATCCTTCCATAGATAATACTAATACTAATACTAATACTAATACTAATACTAATACTAATACTAATACTAATACTGATCAAAATCCGCCTCCTCGTCCTCCAAAAAATAAGACAGGAGATCAAAATCCGCCTCCTCGTCCTCCAAAAAATAAGGTTGAGCCTGATTTTATTAATCGAATTCTGCCTCCTCCCTCCCCTGAAGAAAAACACATGCCACACATGGCGTATGCGCCTCTTCCTTCCAGGGAAAAGCCACAGCCAATATCGCGAACCATCTACCCTGATCATGCTAATACTGATCAAAATCCGCCTCTTCTGGCTCCACAATGGAGCGACAGTGAAACTATATTAGAGCAAGTCCCCCCACTCGGGAAAATCCTCCCTACTACTCTTGTACAGTCGTTTGCCGATGCTGATCCCATCAATAAATGGAAAATGCCGACGATTCTAAGGAACCAGAATAAGGCACCCAGCCACTCTGATCAGGAGTACGAGATAATCGTGCAGCTTGATAATAACCTTCATACTGAAGTGACAGTGGAAAAATTGGCTGTTGAAGCTATTGAAACCGGTCGTAAATTGCTGATTATTCAATTGGATACGAAGACGTTGCAGTATCGTATCGTTTATGGAGATGAGGTAGAACACTTTCAGGTTGAAGGTAAAAAAAAGGGGCGTTGGCAGGTGGTTGGCCTCTTAGAATCTGAAGATCTTAGTCATTCCAAGGGCCTGATCTACTATCGACCTAACCCTATACAACTGGCAGATGCTTTAGGACGCCTTAGCAACGAATTGAATGCTGATGATAAGTTTTCTACTGAACTAGAGCGGATTGTTATACATGGAGATATGAAGGCCGAGGAAACAATAACAGAGTTTAAGGAAACATTTCAGGAAAGAGTGCAATTCAACGAGGGTGTTCCTCCAACGGTCGATGTATTCAATGAATATTATCTAGAATCAGAAGAACAGGAAAAACACCTAGCTGATCTGTTGGGTAAGAAAGAGCTGAATCCGCAGGAGCAGCAGGAACTGAGTAGATTGAAGAACGCGCTTTTGAATCATCAAGGGCTGCACGGAAAACTAGCTGACCTGTTGAGTAAGAAAGAGCTGAATAAGCAGGAGCAGCAGGAACTGAGTAGATTGAAGGAAGCACTTTTTGGTCAGCAGCCTTTAAAAACGAATTTGCCTGCTAAATCTACAACAACAGGGAGCAAGGATAGTCAACACCAATCTTTTGACGCCGCTTCTGGCAGCACGGCAACAAGTGGAGTTAACAACGCAAAAAATCAAAAGGGCAATCATTATCTATACGTTCCCTCGGTACGAGACTATAAAGGACAGGTCCTTCTTACACAGGACACATTTAATATTGTTATGCGTGGTGCTATAAAATATATATTAAAAAATAAGTCATTCACGATATTAGTGGGCAATGAACAGATAAAGAATAAATTCCATGACTTAATTGAAAAGTATTTCCAAGACAAAGCTCAGCAATCATACCTTCAAGAGCGTTCCAGGTTATCTAAAGAGAGTCTGAAAAAAATTCAGCGTTACGATTTTACGTCAAGCGTTAACATGGCGAGTGCAGTACTTAAAGGTCTTAAGAATACCGACACTGTACATGTCTTGGGAGTTCATGGCTCCGCAGGTTTCGAAAGCGTTTGGATAAAGCAGGTGACAAAACATCTTATAGCTAAAAATACTGAAACACACTCCTGGATGACGATGACAGATCTAGTCAACGATTTCGAGAGAGAGGGGTTGGAAAAAACAGGGCCTGTAACCATTAAATTAGAGAGTTGTTACACTGGAACCAAAGATAAAGAGAAATTAGCAACTGCGAAACATCTATATGAGGCGTTTCATCGTAGAGGCTATCAGTATATTACCGTTGTAGGATATGATGGAGCGCTAGTTCAGGCTCCACTAAACGTAGGTAGTCTTTACTCTGATAGCTCTTCTAACCTTCATAGCTCAATCCTGGGTGAAAATGATATTGCGATTCGGAGGCAGACTAAGCAAGTAATCTATAATCAGAGATATCAAGACGGCATTCCACGTGATCAACTAAAGGCAATTAAAACCAAAAAATTCCCCATGCAATTTAAGTATCTGTTTCAGCCAAATACTTCGCTTGTTATTACTGCTGACAAAAAAAAGTCCAGCCACCAGAGTAAGGTGCATCAACGCCAGGATACACTCCCGGCACGAATAAACAAAATAACCTATCTACTTGGGTTGGGCATGCAAGGATATGGCTATACCCGCGGGATATATGACCTTATTCAATATTTTCGTGAGGCGAACAAGGGGGAGGATCGGAGTACAGCGCAGCAGCAACTGCTGGACTTCCAACTTAGTCTAGCGATTGCCTCTGTTGGCTCCAATGTCGTTATTGATATCGCTGGCTATGGTCTCAATGATCTGGACCGCTATCAGGATGAGCTGAAATATGGTCTTATTCCTAAATCCCGGATCGGAAAAATAGCCATTCAGTATCCCAGGATCGGCGCTAAGTTGGCCAAATTGGGTGCAATCAGCAAATTTGGCGGGCCTTTATTAAATGTAGCCAGCGCCGGGTTTGATATTTATGACGCTTTTGATGCCTTCTTAAGGTTATCTTCAACCACTGATCCTAAAGCCCGCCAAGATCTCATCGTGAATGGCACGTTATCCCTCATCGGGCTGGCCGTGACGATTGGGACCAGTATCGCCTTCATCGCAGGGGGCACGGCCGCGACGCTTGGGGGGCCATTGGGATTGCTCGCTGGGCTCACGATCATGGTAGGTGGGAACATTTATTCTGCAGTACGTGAGATCGAAGAGATCAATAAACATCTGAAGACCCCGCTAACAGGGCTTAACGCATTGCAGTTTGGTTGGCGGGCTGTCTGGGGTCTAGATCAGGATGATAATCTGATGAATGAGGTGGCTCGTCAACATACCATCGACGCGCTGCAGCTGGAACATCAACAATTGCTTCGGCACAGTGCCCATGATTTGTTGCGTAGCAACCCCACTCTCGCCGCAGTTTACTATAGTCACGAGAAAGTCCGCGTTAAAGCAAATCCTTATTATCAGTTAACGAGGTGGCAGAAATCGTATCGTGATGGCCTGCCTCCTTACATTACTGTCCTCCTAGCAGAAAAAGTGAGACGCGATAGCAGTGGGACCTACTACGATAAGAATGGGAAAATCATAAGGGACGCAGGCGACGGGGCTAAGTTTGAAAAGACTGGGCGTGAATATTACAGCTTGGACGAAGTAGAAGCTGTCGATGATAGGGTTGATGCTAATACCGGTATGACCACTCATGCTGCCGTGACCGATCATCACTTATCGCGTAACGATTCGGTAAGGCGAGATGATCTATCCCTTGACGAGGCGCTCAAGCAGGCGCCGGGGAAGAGTATCATCTCGTTTAGATTGGGAGGCGGTAATGATACCGCGATAGGACAGCGTGACCAAAGAAACCATTTTGAAGGTGGGGAAGGGAGCAAAGAATTTACTGGTGGGCATTATGCAGACAGTTTTATGTTGACGGGCGATGTTGAGCCGACAAGGCCAAGTATTTTCCGCGGGGGGGCAGATGATCCAAACGATCATAACGATATGGTGATGGCGCTATCTCATCCTAAGAATCCCTTGGCTGTAGGTTATCGATTTGATCTGAAGGAGGGGTATGTTGCTTACCTTTACCGGGGCAGCGATCCTCAGAACGTACGTAACTTTCGAATAGGTTCTAAGAAGATTGCTACTTTACAGCACATTGAACATGCCATGGGGCTTGGGGAAACCAGTGATCAGTTTGTCGCTCATAAAACGGGTAGTGTTCTCAATGGGGTGGGCGACTACGCTCGCCTTCTTACGAACAACCGCACCTCTGTTTCTCTTGGATACGATAAGATGATCGGTGGCAAATCGCGAGATACGATGATGTTGCAGCATGGTGAAGCGGCGGGAAGAGGCGGCGCCGATACCTACGAGATTTACCAGAACACCTGTACGACTAGCAACGCTACCGTCTGTCTGCGCGAAGCCCCCAATACAGGGGAAGTCAGCTATATAAAGCTTGATTTTAAACAAGATAAAATACTCGACGTATCCTTGAAGGACAATGATCTGCTGATCAGCTTATTGAACGATAACGGTACTAGCACTACCCTCACATTATCTGATCTCTACCTTCCTTCCCCCAGTCTTCCTGGCAAAAGAAGTTTGACACATCACTATAGTCTCTATACTCAAGATGGGTTTCTAATCACTGGATTCCCAGATGCGTTAGGAGAAAAAGGGGCTAACATTACCCTGCAAGCACAATATATTCCCCAATTTGACAAATTCTGGGATGAGCGAAGAAAAGGGATAATACCTCATCCTGATGAATCCCTGGTTCGGTTAGAAAAGAAAAATGCACAAGGCCGAGGGCAGGTCAGGGTGGGTGCTAGTAGAATAGTCTTATCGGATGCCCTGGAACTGGCCCTGCAAGATACGCTTTTTAGTGATGTTATGGTAGGGACAGACGGCAAGGACAACTTCTCCAGTGCTCGTGGCCACGATACCATGGAAGGAAAAGGGGGAGAAGATTGCTACTATATCGAGGCCGCTGACGGCGGACGTAATGTTGTTATCAGGAATGTTGATGATACCGAGCATCTCTCTCTGGATCTGACGGTACTGCCAGTGTCATTTGAAGATATCCAGGTCAGTCAAGCGCAAAACGATCTTATCTTTACCTTTCTTGCTGCCCCTGGCCAGAATGCGGTGAAATCAAAGCATACAGTGCGTGTTTCTGATTATATGCTCGGTGAGCGTTATCAGCACCTGCACGTTATGGATAAGAATAAAAGGGTTTACGGGGTGCAGTTCAAAGGTGAGACACCCGTTTTACAACAGGTATCAGACCCGGCAATAGGGAATACGCGTTATTACTTTGCCACTGGTGATGGCCATTTTAGTATTAATGAGCAGAGTGGCTATGACATCGTTGCCTTTACCGGCGGAGAGATCACTAAAAACAGCCTACGCCTGAAACGCCTAGAGGACGGCTCCTTAGAAATCACGCTCTCTAACAAACAGCATCTTAATGATAGGGTAACAATCTATAAGCATTTTCTTGATGATGCCCATAAAATTGAAAGGATAGAAGCAGGAGGTTACCAATTAGTCGAGAGCAATATCGACGCGCTGGCATCACAGATGTCTACTTTCCCTGATTCTAATGCACTTTCACTGTCGCAGCAGGCTAGTATGCAAAAACTGATAGAGTCGTTCTGGATATCAATACCACCTATAGTTCCAGCTAGCCTTTGATGCTGTGCCAGATGGCGTGAATATTATCATTCATTCGTTGCGCTGTGGTGGAGTGGTATTGCCACAGGTTACCCAATGTAACTTGTTTTCTACAGCCCAACATTCGTTATCAATCAATACGCTGCTATCTTTCAAGACCCTGAAACGCATAAAGAGCCTTTTTGTTTTCTCATCCCCTTTATCGATTACCTTCAACGATGCAAGAGAACCTAATCATGACTGATTCCCTAGCGCCTTTGTCTAATGCCCTAGACCAAGAAGCCCTCATTCGAGCCAGAGCTCAAGTCCTACATACCGAAACTGTAGTAGCCGAAGAGCAAGGGGTCCTAAATAGAATCAACACGTTAAGGACACAAATCGACGCTGCCAACACTACAACCCACACTACAACCCACACTACAACCCAAATTCAAGAACTAACCCAACAACTCAACGCCGCCGACTTAGAATGGCAGTCCCGCCATCAAAAAACCGTAAACCTATTGTTCGACATTAACAACAACAACTCCATAGTGCTAGGCAATGAAAAATCAGCAGCCTTAGCCACATCCCAAGTTCTAGTCCTTAGGCAAGCCCTAACTGGAATCCGAAACCAAGCTCAACGCCTAACCAGAGGCCGCAATCAAACCAAAGAAGCCCTACTCCGAACAGCCCTATCCCAAGTCAGCGCCGCCCTAGAACAAGTAGCCCAAGCCCTAGATATCCAACTAGATATCAACGTCCGAGCTTCACGAGCTAGGGCCCATGCTCAAGAACAAAGCCAACGCCTAACTCAACTCCAGGCCCAAAGCCAACGCCTAACTCAACTCCAGGCCCAAGACAACGTCATTGAATCCCAACGCCACGCAGCAGAACTCAATACCCTAGTCCTAATCCAAGAAGTCCTAACCAACAATGCCATAACCCAGGCCCAAGCCCTAGGTATCCTAGCCCTAGAGATGCTACCCGTAGACTCTCGCGCCAAAGAATTCCTAGCCAAAGCCAGAATAGAGGCCAGCGTAGACGCCAAAGCCCAAAAAGCTCTAGTCCGAAACGCTAGAGATCTAGCTCAAGCTTTAGACCCAGATCTCATTCTAGGTGACTCCCCAAAAGCGCCAGACCAAATTGCTCTATCTCTAGGCATAGACCAAGACACAGGCGACCTAGCCATAGCCCTAGTTTCAGTCATAGCCCAAGACGCTCAAGCTGCCCAAGCCGAGGCTACCGTCAAAAACCTAGAGAGAGAGTCCTCAAACCAAGCCTTAACCCTAACCCAGGCCCAAGCCAAACTGGAAGCTGCCCAAGCCCGCGTCAGCTTTCAAGAAGCAAAATTCAAGGCGGTACGTTTCCTCATTAATGCGCTAGAAAATGACAGCACCTCAGCTAAACGGAGTCAATTCGCCATTAAAGCCAAAAATGAAGCCAAAAGCGCTGACGACGCTAAAGCCGGATGGCTGGAACTCGAACCCCCCGTTCTAACGGCTCCTACCGTAACCGAAATCGTCACCAAAATCCTAGATGATGTCCGAAACGAAGTCTTAACCCAGTCTGACTTCTTAAGTCAACAGGCGGTCAGAGCCCGAGTCAAAAAACAAGTCGAAGACGCAAACCTACTCCATACCCAAAAAGACCTAACCCAAGCCGAAGTCGAACGCCAGCAACGCCAAGCCAAACTCCAAATCGAAGAAGCCCTAACCCAAGCAGCCAGAACCAAGGTCGAAAAAGCCCGAGTTCTAGCGTTATCTGGAATGCAAGAAGCCAGAGCTAAACGGGAGCTATTCGACGCCATCACCAAAGAAGTCAACGCCAAAGCAGACCTAACCAACGCCGAAGCCGCCAGAAACTTAGACCAATCAGTCAGAAACCAAAAAGTCGTCATCAAGGCCAAGGAGGCCCTAGCTAAAGCCAAAGATATGCGAGCCTTAGCCCAAGAAAACCTAAACAAAACAGTAGTCAACATTAATCAGGAACCTATCGACCCGCAAGACCTGCAAGAAGAAATTGATCGGAGGGTTAGAACGGTAGGAACCCATCTTGGTGGATGGTATAGGCTGGTTCTGCTGGCGATAACCAGGATGGGCGTACTGCCACCCGATACGGTGCTCAGCGTTCAAATAGGGGACGACACGTATGTTTATCGCGGTACTAATGCACCTATTGTGGATAATGCCTATGAGACACAACCTTCTCATATCTCGTTACAGCAAGATGTAGATGCAGAGGGGGGTAACCCCTATTATAGACTGTTGGATGTCAATGGGCTTCCAGTGGAAGGAATGGAAATGAATGCCGATTCATTATTCCAGGCAATAGGACGTGGTTTAGAAGAGGCAATAAAGCGCGGTTTACCGAATCCAGGGAAACTGCCTGTGACGAGGAGCGTTGAAGAGTTGCGTGATTTGGCGGCAAATTATTTGGTTGAGCATTATAATGACCAAGATATGCCTAAGCACCTCTCTCATCTCGGCAGCGAGGTTTTGGCTGATCGAACGAATGTTGATAACTGGCGCAGTCTAGCTAAGACGTCCGTTAGTTCGACGGAGCAAAACTGGTCCAACATACAAATCGAGTACGTTATTGAGGTGCTAGAAAATGACGAGGATCTCGCTAAGGAAGCAGCAGCCCTGGGTACTAGACTCAATAAAGATAAAGGAAAAGTGCTGATACGTCAGCTTGATAAGGAAGGGAAGGAACGTAGATATCTCTTTAATCAAAACGAAAAGATACTGGAAGTGCCTAACAATCTCACCCTAACCTTTGCTGAAAAAATACAGGTGCTATATGTTGGTTATGGGCGCGGCGGCAACGGTAAGCAGGCCCAGACTGACCGTACTGTAGGAGGGTACCGTTCCAAAGAGTTGGCCCATCACACTCAGCAGTTACAAGACAGATTCTCTGTCTCTATTAGCAAAGTGGTTCTTGTGGCCTGTGAAGAGAGGTTGGGGTCCAACGTTCGCGCCACATTTCTGTCTCAGTTCGCTGACGAATTGCTGAAAAAGGCAGGTAAACCGGCTAAGCTTGTCGCTTATGACGGCCTAATAACGATCGATTCGACCGGCCATCGCCGCCAGGTATCTGTGGAGGACGAAGATTTAGGGCGGGCCCGTCAAATCAAGGAAATCCTGATACTGAATCAAACGGGTGATGGCTTTGATCGCTTTGTTATCCCATCAACAAAGAATATCAATGAACAGAAAGCGTACTTGTCCCATATTAATCTCTCGGAAGCTTTTTACGCAGGCATGGCAAAGTTATATCAAATTAGCCATTTGTCGCCACGGGAATGGATACCGCTACCAAAGGGATAATGACAAAACAGACTACTGCTGCAACCATAGAGTTCATTAATATCACTCATCCCAAAGAAGCATCGAGGATAGTTGTCGTGACTGATCCTCGGATTGTAGATTTCATTAAGCCGTATAACGAAAGTTTAGCCTTCATCAGAAATGAACGCCGCCTTACCCAGCCTGCTGTTATCAGTGATGCTGAGCCTATTCATGGACTTAACATGGCCTTTGCAATGAGAATGATTCTCAACTACTTTTCAAATAAAAGCCAGGCAGGGGATGAGTTGTCTAAAACGTTAAATATTGCACTACGGGTACATACTTATCTCAACCTGGCGCAAATAGTGCATGGGACAACGGAGGATATCGCTAATTTTATCCGTTTATATCAGCTGGCGTTATATGAAGGTAAAGCGCTCAGTAGAACGGGAATGGTGTTGACTCGTACCAACGCTGCCCTTGGTATGCTATTCAGTATTGGCAATGTGATACTAGATAGCATTGAACTGGCGAACGCACAAAATGATTTACAACGCGGGGTATATGGCACTCAGCTAGCTTTTGATGTTGCTAGTCTAGCCAGCGCTACAGTGAGTCTTGGCGCAGGAATGCTGGGTGCCACTACCGTATCGGCAGTAGCAGGGGCACTGGCTGTGCCTATAGCAGGAATAGGAATAGGGGCCGCGGCATTGGCAGAGGCCTATGGTGGCGTTCTCCAGAGGATTCAAGCAACAGCTAATTGTTTTGCAGACTTGAAGGCAGCCTACGAACAAAAGGGGTACCGACAGAAAACATCGGCGGATGGGGATGTTATGGAACCAATATCCGGTGCTGTAATTAACAAGCTGGATTTAAAAACTAACACCCTGACCTTTGGCAGCCAAAGTATCTATAGTAGTACAAAACACGGCGCGGTTAAGATGCCAAGAGTCATCTATGATAGGAAAAAGGCTATCAATATCAGGGAAGGTATTGGTTACTCTGATTCTGCACAGCTCCCCTTTGAACCACAGGGGAAGGTGCTGATACTGCCAACAACCCCCAGTTCTGAAATCATCGATTATCACCACGAGGCGTTTCCCGCCGTTGCTTGGCGCCACGATAGAGGGATGGATGTGGGGCGGTACTTAGCCTCACATCGTTCCATTGAATACGATTTTTATACCTTTCCTTCCCACTATAGTATTGGGAGGATGTACCAAAAACTGCTGCCAACAGAGACCGAGATAATACTAGACCAGCAAAATCGGGACATTATTGTTCCAGATGTACTGGATATCATTAAAAACAAGATATCTTACCGACTCATTGGTGATGGTGGAGAATACCGTATCAGTCTGCAGGGTAGCATCCCCTTATCCTTGCAAACAAACAGCCCTGGTACTCGCTGGATACTAGATGCGCGTCATCTTAGCACTGACGGAATCAGCTTCAACGGAGATCAATTACAAGTTGGAGGGATACCGATAACATTCCCCACACCTGATGTTGGTACGATTATTGTGGTAAATAAAAAAAATGAGCAATTCTCTATTGACCTGAAGGCAAACAAGGCAGATTTACTGGCGCTAGACGCCGACCGCCTTATTGGTCAGGCGTTGTCTGTAGAGCTTAAGAAATTAATCCGTACAGACAACCATTATCCCCACCCTATTCTTATAGATAATTATTCCCCCCCGGGGGCAACAGGCAGTGTGGGTCGAGCCTTTTATGAAGTCGATACAAACAGATTCATTTACACGAATCGTTCTGAGGACCATGAATTTCTTAGCACCGCCATGCTTGTACAAGTTGAGGGAAATAAAGCCTGGTTTTATCGTGCCGCTACAGCAATTGGCCAGGATATCTGGCCGAATATCTGGCAAGTCGATGTTAACAGTGGTGAAGTTCTTCAGCAGTATCGCCCGCTATTTTTTCATAAGCGTGGTGAGTCCCTGTCAGTTAAGAGTCACCTGTGGCATGCCAATGGTCTGCTCCATTTGGTTGTTGAGCAACAGCTAGCTAATGGGGATCGTATGACCTACACCCATCAAATAGAAGACAGCGCCGTGACATTGGTGGCCGTTGATGTTAAAGAGGCCGAGTATCTGGGCCCGGAGGATAGGGAGCTCGATACAGAAGACGCTTACCTTCCTGAACAATGGTATAGGGTGAAAAGCTTGACCACGGATGAGAAGCAGGTGATTAAAGGAAAGATCGCCAATGTGATCGCTTTCACTGTTCATACACAGCCAATTGGGCAAGCCAAATACTGGTTAGTGAATGGGGAGAAGGTTCAAGCCAATTTAGGTGCTGATACGCCAGATGATTTAATGCTCGCTTTCATCACCCAAAATGATAATCCTGGTTATTATTTTTACGCTAATAAAAAACATCTTCTTTATTTTCAATCTGATCATGGACTATTTGGCACGCAAGCAACTGCCCTTGACCTAAAAAACGTTACATTTGTACAGCCTTATCATCAACAGCTCCTGGCATCCACCTCAGAAGGAACATTCTGGTTACTAGATGATCAAGGTGCTGCTAAGCTGCTTGGTGTCACGGCAACATGGCTGAGTCAGCATAGAGAAAAAGTAACGGAAAAATTGCGCGAGTTAAGCCATACCAGCATTGGCGCCCAATCCAATCACTTTATCCTGTTGGGATTGCAGGACGAAAATGGGGCACTTATCCATGCTTGGTATGATCGCCTGAAGAGAAAGGTGGTACTAGGGGGAGCGAATCTCAGCAGTAATCATCGTCTGATTTATCTTACGTTAGCGGATAATAACCAAGCATGGATTTTTGATGCTGACGCCAAAGTCTTATATCGCCAGTCTGTATCGACGACCCCGGCATTAACAGTCAATGAGAAGTTGATACCAGACGCCGCCGTGGCTACCGCTAAGCCTTACCGGCTTGATCAGGAATATGTCAGCGTTGTCCCTCAGGGGAATCAACTACGGCTAGAAACGAAAGAGGGAGCAGTCTCGTTATTGGCTGCTAACGCTATTCTGACTGATAAGCCAACGTTAATTTCTTTTCGTGCAGGCAATTGGCAACCTGGAGAAATTGTCTCGGCGATTCAAGCGATGGCCGAAGATTATGTCATACCATCGAACATAAGAGTACTTGCCGCTTCAGGTAAAGCCCCAGCCTGGTATCTCAGCAAACAACATGACATCATCCAGGCCAATGACCTTGACGCCGAGCATACATTACAATACTTAGGTCAATCTGTTGGAATGGCGTCACATTATATCCACGATCAAACAAGTGGCCAGTTGTACTTGGTAAGCACGGAAAAATCCATAGCACTAGTAGGTCGCTATGATTTTATAGAGCTGCAACGGGAAACGCTGATACTGTGCGTAGCAGCAAATCCTGTTGTACCTAAAACAGCTCAACATGTGGCGCTGGCAAAATTGCAAGATGTCAGCAGCTTGATAGTTAGCAGCCAATCAGCACAACCACATGACTACTTGTTTGATTGGTCACTGCTGGCTCACTACAAGCAGGTAGTCATAGATGATCAGGGTATTGGTTCAGTCATTCGTCTTGATGTTGCTGATCACACGACTGTATCACTGCTACGCCGTGACCAGGATTTAATTCTCTATGATATTCAGTCAAATACAAACTTATCCCTCCTTAACATTGGGCAGGCCCTATCGCGGAACATGACAGTGCAAATCGGTGATAATGTTTTGATAAACAAGGATAATAGGACGTTGTGGGACAGTCAAGAAGCAAGGCTTGGGCAGATTCGGCTAATTCTACATACCGCCGCTGTTGCTGACAGGCAGGATCCCTTAGTGCTGGGGGAAGATATCGATAATTATCATATTCAGAAGAGCCCGGATCCAAAAGAGGGCTTCACCGAGGAAGTGATCACCATAAAGGAGAAAGAGGGAGAAACGGCCTGTGTACGCCTAGAGTATCTCTCCGACAGCCTACTGAGTATTATTCACGAAGGTGAAAATATTGAGCTTAAGTTTAAAAATGGAGAAAAGAGTACCAAGAGGGTAATCTTAATCTTAAAAGGTACAGCGACTCCTGAAAGCAGCAAAGTATTTAAGGTATTCTGCATGCAGGAAGGGTTGCTGGTAGACATACAGCACCCTGCCCTTCGCGGCCAGATCACATTTACCCCTTTAGCAACGCCGAAAGACGATAACGTTACCTTGACTAAGACGACGTTTTTGCAGAATAACCTCTTTGATGCCGGCGCCGGCACTGATGAGGTGCGGGTACGACGTGATGGCACATTTACAGTACAGGGCGGTTCGGGCAGCCATGACCTGCTGGACTTTCTTGTAGAAACACTAGGAACAACCTACCTACAAAAAGGCGCTAATGATAATGAACTCAAGCTCGTTAACACCAGTAAGGAGGTATCGTTCTCTGGCTTTGAGCAGTTGCGTATTAATGACCGAAATTATGATATGACAGCAGTGATGCAAGCGATGGCTAGCTTGGTAGAGCAAGATCAATATTCCACTGATCTACAGACAGTCACGACGTTAATTCCCTTGAGCACTCCCCCTCCTGTACTGGTATCATAATAAAACCATTTTACTATACCCATTCAACTTGAAGACCCATTCAACCTGAAGGTGCTGGAATGATAGCCTGGAAATTATCATTAATTCGCACCTTCAGGATCGAGATAATTTCCAACGCTGTTACCTCAAAAAATTCGTTACGACATCACGAAACACGTTATCGCCAGAGAAAAACCGGTTATTTCGCGCCTGTTCATTCATGATCTTCCATAACCGCTCAATGGGATTAAGGTTTGGGCTGTAAGGCGGTAAATAGTGCAAATTTTTAGGCAAGGTGCTGACTACTAAGTCTCGATGAATTCTTCCTGCAGCGCCACGTTTGCTTTAGCCCGGATAGCCTTGGATTGTTTATAGCGAAATCCCTGGTTTTTGAGCTGTTTTGTCAGGCCAGATACGGTGTAACAAACACCCAAGGTTGCCTTAACGTAAGTACAAATATCGGTGATGC
The DNA here is from genome assembly GCA_000988765.1 of Achipteria coleoptrata. Taxonomy (NCBI): domain Eukaryota; kingdom Metazoa; phylum Arthropoda; class Arachnida; order Sarcoptiformes; family Achipteriidae; genus Achipteria; species Achipteria coleoptrata. The sequence goes on along the minus strand of LBFM01006749.1, from coordinate 144,157 downwards.
GGGTGTAGCTTTTTTCATCAAGAGACTTTTTTCCAACGTAACGATGTAGAAGCTCTAGGTCGTGTTTTTCTCTTCTGTTGGTGCCACAAATTTCATAGCGATGGTTTTAATTGATTTGCGTTTCTTTTTCTAGTGGTTTCAATGGTGATGGGTATAGTACTAATGCCGCTAGTACTAATGCCGCTAGTACTAATGCCGCTAGTACTAATGCCGCTAGTACTAATGCAGAATAAGACGATTGTTTTTCAGTTCCACGCTGATGGGAACACCGGGGGTAACCGTACCGGCGAGTATTTGCTGTGCTAACGGATTTTCAATTTCCTGCATAATCGCGCGTTTTAATGGCCGTGCGCCGTAAAGAGGGTCAAAGCCGACTTTCCCTAAAAAAGCCAACGCTGGTGGCGTTATTCTCAGTTCGTAACCGCTTTCTGTTAGACGATCAAACAAACGCGTTAACTGGATTTTTGCGATGGAGGCCAGATGAAGCTCTTTTAATGGATGAAAAACAACGATCTCATCGATGCGATTAATGAATTCAGGACGAAAATGATTACCGACAATATCCAATATCATCTTTTTCATCTCAGCATAATCGATTTGACCAAAACGTTCTTGAATCAGGTCTGACCCAAGATTAGAGGTCATAATCACGACGGTATTGCGAAAATCAACCGTTCTCCCTTTCCCATCGGTAAGGCGGCCATCATCCAGCAACTGCAGCAGAATATTGAACACCTCGGGATGGGCCTTTTCAATTTCATCTAGCAAAATAACCGAATAGGGACGACGACGAATACGCTCGGTTAAATAGCCGCCTTCCTCGTAACCGATATATCCAGGGGGGGCGCCAATCAAACGCGAGACGGCATGCTTTTCCATAAATTCAGACATATCAATACGCACCATGGCGTTATCGCTATCGAATAAAAATGTCGCTAAGGCCTTAGATAATTCAGTTTTCCCTACGCCACTTGGCCCTGAGAATAAAAACGAGCCAATAGGACGATTGGGATCTGATAGTCCAGCACGGCTGCGGCGAATAGCGTTAGCCACCGCCTCCACCGCCTCATTTTGCCCAATGACCCTTTCGTGGAGATCTTGTTCCATATGTAGCAATTTATCTTTTTCACTTTCTAGCATCTTGGAAATGGGAATACCCGTCCAGGACGAGAGTATTTCTGCTACTTCATTATCGGTAACTTTATTTCGCAATAATGTTGTGCTGCTACTTTCTGCCTGCGTTGTGGCAAGCAATTGCTTTTCAAGTGCAGGAATTTTTCCATACTGCAACTCAGACATTTTAGCTAAATCACTAATACGACGAGCCTGCTCTAAAGACATTCTAGCCTGTTCAAGTTCTTGTTTAATATGTTGCGTACTGATTAATGCTGCTTTTTCAGCTTTCCAGTCTTCTTCTAATGCCGAATAGTCAACCTCTTTTTGCGTAAGCTCGGTATTTAAGATGGCTAAACGGTTTTTACTGGCCTCATCAGATTCTTTTTTGAGTGCTTGTTGCTCTAGTTTTAGCTGGATAATACGGCGCTCAAGGCGCTCGAGGGGTTCTGGTTTAGAATCCATTTGCGTACGCAAGCTGGCACAGGCTTCATCTATTAAATCAATCGCTTTATCTGGTAATTGGCGGTCGGCAATGTAGCGATAAGAAAGGCTAGCGGCAGCGACTATCGCCGGGTCAGTTATTTGTACCTGATGATGTAGTTCATAACGTTCTTTTAGCCCCCGTAAAATAGCAATGGTGTCTTCAACGTTAGGTTGGGCTACATAAATTTTTTGGAATCGACGTTCTAGAGCACCATCTTTTTCGATATATTGGCGATACTCGTCAAGCGTAGTCGCACCAACACAATGTAATTCCCCCCGTGCTAAAGCAGGTTTTAACATGTTACCCGCATCCATCGCCCCATCGGTTTTTCCGGCACCGACCATAGTGTGTAATTCATCTATGAACAAGATGACACTGCCTTCTTGCTTCGATAAATCATCCAACACCCCTTTTAGGCGCTCTTCAAATTCGCCACGGTATTTTGCGCCTGCTAGCAGTGCCCCCATGTCTAATGACAGTACTCGTTTATTTTTTAGCCCGTCCGGGACTTCAGTATTGACAATGCGTTGGGCAAGGCCTTCAACAATAGCCGTTTTACCCACGCCTGGTTCCCCTATCAATACCGGGTTATTTTTTGTTCGACGTTGTAACACTTGGATGGTACGGCGAATTTCTTCATCTCTGCCAACAACAGGATCTAGCTTACCTTGCTCAGCACGTTCAGTCAGATCAACCGTATATTTTTTTAACGCTTGACGTCTATCTTCTGCACCATGATCCTCTATCTTGTCGCCACCGCGTAGTTGCCTAATGGCTTGTTCGATTTTTGCAGTCGTTACGCCAGCTGCCTTTAATAAATCTGTCAAGGTGCCGCTAGACTGTAAAAGGGCTAATAGAAATAATTCAGAAGAAATAAAGGTATCACCGCGTTTTTGCGCCAATTGATCGCATATATTCAGTATTCGCACCAATTCTCTAGCAGGCTGAGTATCCCCCTCAATCCCTTCGACTTTGACCAATCTGGCCAACGCCTTATCGATATTGGCTTGCAAGCCTGGTATATTAACGCCTATTGAAGATAATAATGGACGTATCGTCCCCCCATCCTGATTAAGCAAGGCGCTTATCAGGTGTAATGGTTCAATGAATTGGTTATCATCCCTAAGTGCAAAAGATTGCGCATCTGCAAGGGCAAGTTGGAATTTATTAGTCAAGCGATCCAAACGCATAACGCCTCCGAGTCAATCCAAAAATACCTTGTTTAACAAACTTTTTAACAGACGTATTATCCCAATAATTAAAACATATCTGCAGTGCACTGGCTACCTATCCTGTCTTCTTTGAACCTTATGGGTGATGACTCGTAAGCGTTGAACTGATAAATTAATGTAGGATCAAACGTCAACAGACCCTAAATTAAAAAAAATAAAATCGCCTTAGAAAAAGAGTATTTATTTTCATACATCAGTAGGACTTACGTACAACTACTACATAAGGTATACCGATTGCCAGTAGAACTACTACATCAGTAGAATTACTACATGTAGTATTCCTGCCTGTCGTTTGCGTAAGTCCTATACAAATAGGCTAGGGTTAAGCTGATGAAGTTGATTATTAAATTATTTCCGGAAATCACCATTAAAACGCAATCTGTACGATTGCGTAAAACAAAAATATTGACCTCTAATATTCGCAATATACTCAAGCCGCTTGACGATTCATTGGCCGTGGTGCGCCATTGGGATCATATCGAAGTTCGTAGTGCCAATGACAACCTGACACCAGAGATTTGTCGGGCACTCAAGCGCATTCCTGGTATCCATCATATCCTTGAAGTTGAAAGCCATCACTATACGGATATACCTGATATAGCTAGGCAGATCTTAGTGGTTTATCAGGCCATTCTAGCAGGGAAAACTTTTTGCGTGCGTGTTAAACGTCGTGGCAAACAACCATTTACTTCAATAGAAGTAGAGCGGTATGTTGGTGCTGCCATTAGAGAGCAGATCCCTAATACAACCGTCAATCTAACTAACCCGCAAGTGCTGATAAATCTGGAAGTTAATCAGGATACACTGCTGTTGATTCATGCCAATCATGCTGGTCTGGGGGGGTTTCCCGTCGGTACCCAAGGAGACGTTATCTCACTCATTTCAGGAGGATTTGATTCTGGGGTTGCCAGTTATATGCTGATGCGTCGAGGATGTCGAGTCCATTATTGTTTTTTTAACCTCGGTGGGCCAATGCATGAAATTGGGGTTAAAGAGCTGGCATATTATTTGTGGTATCGTTTCGGACGATCCCATAGCGTACGCTTTATCAGCATAAATTTTGCCCCTATACTGGCTGAAATCATTGATAAAATCGCTGACGGGCAACGGGGAGTGGTGTTGAAACGCATGATGGTCCGCGCAGCCAGTAAAATCGCACAGCGTTATGGTATTAGCGCATTGGTTACCGGAGAAGCCATAGGGCAGGTGTCTAGTCAGACATTACCTAACCTGCATTTGATAGATGAAGTAACCGATGCGCTGATTTTGCGCCCCCTTATTTCTTACGATAAGGAACAGATAATTCATTTGGCACGTGAGATAGGCACAGAAGACTTTGCCAACACTATGCCGGAGTACTGTGGTGTCATTGCTAAAAGGCCTACGATAAAGGCGATTAAAGCGGAGATTGAAGCGCAAGAATCTCACTTTGATTTTTCTATTCTGCAGCAAGTGATTCAGGGTGCAAAAAACGTCTCTATTAGTAAGGTAGCAGAGGTATCTTTTGAACAGTTTCCTACAGTAGAAACGATTACTCAATTAGATATCGACGATATTTTATTAGATGTTCGTGCACCTGATGAGCAACAGAATAACCCACTGCAACACAGTCATATGACCATTGAAATTTTGCCTTTTTATAAACTGAGTACCCACTTTGCAAACTTGGATCAAACCAAAACCTATGCCCTCTATTGCGAACATGGGGTAATGAGCCGTTTACAGGCACTTTATTTGCGTGAGAAGGGTTATGATAATGTAAAAGTCTATCAGTCATCACTCAGGCGAGCACCTGTAGCCAACATCGCTACAGATTGACAGGCAACAGCTATATCAATCATCAAGTTATAGAACGAGGGAAAAATAAGATGCCATCTTTCGATATTGTCTCTGAAATCGATATGCATGAAGTTCGTAACGCCATAGAAAACGCTACCAGAGATCTATCTACACGTTGGGATTTTCGTAACGTATCAGCTCAGTTTGAATTTAATGAGAAAAATGGCTGCATCCATGTTGCCAGTGAATCCGAGTTCCAAGTACAGCAATTATTAGATATTTTACGTGAAAAGTTAGCCAAACGTGGCATTGATGGCGCGGCGCTAGACATACCCCCTCAATGTCTGCACAGCGGTAAAATATACCAACTAGAGGTGAAGCTGAAGCAAGGGATCGACAGCCTCATTGCTAAAAAAGCACTTAAATTGATTAAAGATAGAAAATTGAAGGTGCAGGTACAGATCCAGGGGGATCAAATGCGTGTTAACGGAAAATCTCGTGACGATTTACAAAGCGTTATGGCCCTGATACGCACCGGTGAATTGGGGCAACCCTTTCAATTTAATAATTTTCGTGATTAGGAAACAGGAGCAAGTATCTCCGGACAGCAAAATTGACATATTTTCTATCGCCTATATTCTATCACCCATATGCTCTACTCAGTTAACAGCATTTTTCAGACCATACAGGGAGAAGGCTACTTTACCGGTATACCGGCAATTTTTATCCGGTTACAAGGTTGTTCTGTTGGATGCAGCTGGTGCGACACTAAACATACCTGGAATAAACAAATTGAAAATCAAATAGACATGCAGCAAATTTTGCGCAAAAACACAGAAAATGCTTTTTGGGGCAATGCTGACGAACAACAATTATTAAGTATTTTGCAACAGCAGCGCTATAGTGCACACCTTGTAGTAATAACCGGTGGGGAGCCCTGCGCCTACGATCTACTACCTTTGACCACATTGTTAGAACAACGAGGGTTTTCTTGCCAAATAGAAACTAGCGGTACCTATGAAATACATTGTACCCAAAACACTTGGGTAACAGTTTCTCCCAAAGCAAGTTCGCGTACGGGGTTGCCTATATTGCAACAAGCGCTACATCGGGCCGATGAAGTCAAGCACCTGGTGGCACGGAGACGAGATATCTTGGTATTGGATAACTTGTTAGCCGGTTTAGATGAGAACAAACCTCGTCTAATTTGTCTGCAGCCCATCAGCCAAAAAGAAAGGGCTACTCAATTATGCATCGAAATCTGTATCTCCCGGAATTGGCGCCTATCTGTGCAAACTCACAAATACCTCAATATCGTTTGAGGCAATCTTATACCAAAAGCACTTCAAGCTGCAGTGGTGTTGGCTACACCTAGGAGAAGGGTATGGTTGCCATCAGAACAGCTCATTTATTGAATAAGAATGGTTTTGAACTTGATACCTGGATAACTGATCTCTGTCTACCTAACTTACAAGCAGGCGAGCAATTAGCAAAAACCTGGCAGTATTGTGAGAGACAAATAGGGCATCGTTCTGATGCCCCATCGTTCTTGCGGCCTGGCCTTGAGATGGTGGAAATTCTTTCGAGCCTAAACATGGACAATGATAGCCTTTGCGCAGGACTATTATTGCCACTAGCCAATGTCGGGTTGCTAAATGAAGCAAGTGTAGAAAAGCGTTTTGGCAAAAGTATCATTTACTTGCTGCGTGGCGTGCAGGCTATGGATAGCATTCGGCAGTTAAGCGCTGTCCATAGCAACAGCATGAATGCCAAGCAAATGGATAAAATACGCCGAATGTTACTCGCTATGGTAGAAGATTTTCGCTCTGTACTGATCAAATTAGCAGAACGACTCGTTCACCTGCGAGCAGTCAAAGAGGCCCCTAAGGAGGAACAGATCCTTGCTGCCGTTGAGTCTTTGAACATTTACGCGCCACTGGCCAATCGCTTGGGTATCGGCCAGCTTAAATGGGAGCTTGAGGATTTTTGCTTTCGTTATTTGCACCCGAAAGAATATCAAGATATTGCTCAATTGCTTCATGAGCGCCGTATTGATCGTGAACAGTTTATTGATAATTTTATCTTCTCTTTACATAAGGCCCTGGCTGATGAAGGTATTGAAGTAGAAATTTATGGCCGACCAAAACACATTTACAGTATTTGGCGAAAAATGTGTAAAAAGTCATTATTATTTAATGAATTACTTGATGTTCGCGCTATCCGTGTCCTGGTAAATACCCTACAGGATTGTTATGCAGCACTGGGAGTAGTACATGCCCGTTTCCGTCATTTTCCCGATAAGTTTAATGATTACATTGCTAATCCGAAATCCAATGGTTACCAATCTATTCATACGGTGGTGTTGGGACCGGGCGCCAAAACGTTGGAAGTTCAGATTCGTACAAAAAAAATGCATGAAAACGCAGAATTAGGTGTTGCCGCGCACTGGAAATATAAAGAGGGTACAAACCATCAAAGATGGCCACCTAGTTATGAAGAGCGCATTGTTTTGTTACGAAAATTGATCTTCTGGCATGAAGAAGTGCTGGATTCCGGTATCATGCTTGATAAAGTACGCAATCAGCTAGTTAACGAGAGAGTCTATGTCTTTACTCCTAAAGGTGATGTTGTAGATTTACCTGTTGGTGCGACACCATTGGATTTTGCTTATCATGTTCATACAGATATTGGTCACTGTTGTATTGGTGCCAAGGTTAATGGGCGTATTGTTCCCTTTACCTATCAACTAAAAACGGGTGAACAAGTTGACGTCATCACTCAAAAGCAAGCAAATCCTAGTCGTGACTGGTTGAATCTTAATCTTGGTTATCTCCGCACCCGTCGTGGACGTTCTAAAGTTTATCATTGGTTTCGCCAACGAGATTGCTGTAAAAATATCTCGGATGGTCGGCAGATACTAGAGCGTGAACTGGAACGATTGGGTATTACCCTGAAAGAAGCGGAAAATTTATTAAATTCACGTTATAAATCTAGTTCGCTAGACAAGATTCTTGCTTGCATTGGTGCGGGTAACCTGAATCTACATCAAATGATGAATTTCCTCCAAGAAAAAAATAGATTTCAGGCAAAAAGAGACTGTTTGCTTCCGGGTTCCCTTCCTGCCAGCAAAACTTGTTTAACGCAAGACGTTAGAGATAAAAACCATAATGGACTTATTCTGGTGGACGGAGTGAGTCTCATGCACCGCATCGCGCATTGTTGCCGGGCAATACGGGGTGATGAAATTGTTGGTTTTATTACTCAGGGACGTGGTATTTCTATTCATCATGCTGACTGCAAGCAATTATTAGGGCTACGACATCGCTATCCTAAGCGCGTCGTTAATGCTTTGTGGTCTGAGAATCATTCTCATGTTTATTCGTTGATATTGAGAGTAACGGGAACTGATCGTGAAGGATTGTTGCATGACATCAGAACGATTTTAAAAAATGAGAAAATTAACCTACTTGGCCTGGTTAATCATAACTGCACACAAAAACAATCAGTGATGATTGATATGAGTATCGAGATTGCTAACCTGCATGCTTTAATGCGGCTGTTAGCTAAACTTAATCAGTTGTCAGACGTAATTGATGCCAGCCGTTTGTATGGCCACTAGCGTATTGTACAGTTGCTTGATAATAAACCTCTTTCCGGATCTACTGCTCGGACCTACTGCCGACTGCTTTTCTTTTTTTGGCGGAGACAAGCAATCCTCATGTATTAGCATGGAAAAGAAGGTTGCTACCCATACCCGCCTTAACGGCTCCCCCCTTCGTAACCGTTGTAAAAAAGGTCTATTTAAAAGAGAGGATCATTCAGTGTAGTATGACGACGCATTATATTTTTGTAACTGGCGGAGTGGTGTCCTCTTTAGGCAAAGGGATTGCGACGGCTTCTTTAGGCGCTATCCTTGAAGCACGCCAGCTTAACGTGACTATCATAAAATTGGATCCTTACATTAACGTAGATCCTGGCACAATGAGTCCTATTCAACATGGGGAAGTTTTTGTTACCGAGGATGGTTCTGAAACTGATTTGGATTTAGGGCACTACGAGCGTTTTATCCGCACTAGAATGACGCGACTTAATAATTTTACCGCCGGGCGTGTTTATTCCGAAGTATTACGTAAGGAGCGTCGTGGCGATTACTTAGGCGCTACCGTGCAAGTCATCCCTCATATTACCAATGCGATTAAAGAGCGTATTCTTGTTGCTGCTAAAGGATATGACGTAGTACTGGTAGAAATTGGCGGGACAGTGGGTGATATCGAGTCTTTGCCCTTTTTGGAAGCGATTCGCCAGATGGCGGTTGATATTGGCCGCCGGTATACTCTATACATACATTTGACACTAGTGCCTTATTTAACCGTAGCAGGTGAAGTGAAAACAAAACCAACCCAACATTCGGTGAAGGAATTGCTTTCTATCGGTATTCAGCCAGACATTTTGATATGCCGCTCTGATCGCCTCGTTTCTACTCATGAGCGGTCCAAAATTGCATTATTTTGCAATGTGCAAGAAAAAGCGGTTATCTCTCTAGAAGATGTTGATTCTATTTATAAAATACCAGGAATATTACAATCTCAGGGTCTGGATGATTACATTTGTCATCAGTTTACCTTATCTTGCCCCCTCGCCAATTTGTCAGATTGGGAGCAGGTTATTTATCAAGAGTCCAATCCTAGTGGCACTGTTAACATTGGGATAATCGGAAAATATATTGCCTTGCCAGATGCCTATAAATCGGTGATTGAAGCATTAAAACATGGTGGTTTAAAAAATCGGTTATCGGTAAACATTAAATTGATAGATTCCCGAGATATTGAAACCACTGGCCCAGCAGTTTTAGGAACATTGGACGCTATCCTGATTCCCGGTGGCTTTGGTTATCGCGGCGTAGAAGGCAAAATTAAAGCCGCCCGTTATGCCCGTGAAAATAATATTCCTTATTTGGGTATTTGTCTTGGTATGCAAGTTGCCCTAATAGAGTTTGCACGTAACGTGGTAGGAATGGATCAAGCAAATTCAACAGAATTTGTGCCAGATTGCGCCTATCCCGTGGTGGCATTAATTACCCAATGGCAAAATAAAAACGGCAATATTGAGCAACGTCATAGAGAAAATGATTTAGGCGGTACAATGCGTGTAGGGGGGCAACTTTGTCGTTTGGTAGAGGGTAGTATGGTTTACCGAATGTATGGTAAGTCCAGTATCATCGAACGTCATCGCCACCGTTATGAAGTCAATAATAGCTTATTGACGTTCATTGAAGATGCTGGATTTCTAGTGGCCGGCCGCTCTCATGATAATAACTTGGTAGAGGTGATGGAATTATCCTGTCATCCTTGGTTCATCGTTTGCCAATTTCACCCTGAATTTACTTCGACCCCACGTGACAGCCACCCTTTGTTTACCGGCTTCATCAAAGCAGCGTCTCAGCATCAACATGAACAAATAAAACAAAATGATTAGTATTGGAATAAAATATGGTAGGTTAACCGCTTATTTGAGGAAAACGGCATGTCTAAAATCATTAAAGTTATTGGTCGCGAAATTATTGATTCTCGTGGCAACCCAACAGTAGAAGCCGAAGTGCATCTCGAGGGGGGGTTTGTTGGTTTAGCGGCAGCACCTTCTGGCGCTTCTACTGGAACACGTGAAGCATTGGAGCTACGGGACGGTGATAAACGTCGTTTTTTGGGTAAAGGTGTACTGAAGGCGGTTGCTGCAGTGAATGGCCCCATTGCCCAAGCTATATGCCATGAGGATGCGAAAAACCAACGTTATATTGATAGCCGTCTTATTGATAAGGACGCTACTAAAAACAAAGCTGAACTTGGCGCCAATGCCATTATAGCCGTTTCCCTTGCGGTTGCTAAAGCTGCTGCATTGTCTAAAGGTATAGCCTTATACGAACACATCGCTGAGCTGCATGGTACGCCGGGAAAATTCTCCATGCCATTACCGATGATGAATATCATTAATGGCGGTGCACATGCGGATAACAATATCGATATTCAAGAATTTATGATTCAACCTGTCAGCGCTAAAACTTTGAAAGAAGCAGTGCGCATTGGATCCGAAGTGTTTCACCATTTGGCGCTGGTATTGAAAGCAAAAGGCTTGAATACCTCCGTGGGGGATGAAGGAGGCTATGCACCCAATTTACCTTCTAACGCTGCTGCTTTAGATGTTATCAAGGAAGCTGTTGAAGCCGCTGGTTATGAGCTTGGTAAAGATATTACATTGGCGATAGATTGTGCAGCCTCTGAATTTTACAACAAAGAAACTAAGGAGTATCACCTAAAAGGTGAGGGTCATATTTTTACTTCTGAGAGATTTACTGATTATTTGGAAGAATTGACAACTCGCTACCCTGTCATCTCCATTGAAGATGGCTTGGATGAATCTGACTGGGATGGCTTTGCTGCGCAGACTAAGAAGCTAGGTGACAAGATCCAGTTGGTTGGTGATGATTTATTTGTTACTAATACCATTTTTCTAAAGCAAGGGATTGAAAAGCATGTCGCTAATGCCATTTTGATTAAATTTAATCAAATAGGTTGTCTCTCTGAAACATTACAGGCTATTAAGATGGCACAGGAAAATGGCTATGCTACGATAATATCCCATCGTTCTGGTGAAACGGAGGATGCTACCATTGCCGATCTTGCGGTAGGAACGGCCGCAGGACAGATAAAAACCGGCTCTATGAGCCGTTCTGATCGCGTTGCTAAGTATAATCAATTAATCCGCATTGAAGAAGCGCTAGGGACTCGCGCCTGCTTCAATGGGTTAAAAGAAGTAAAAGGCCAAAAATACGGCTCTGTTTAATTCAATATCACCCCAAGCCGCCGAGCGACATTTTCATAAGCCTCAATGACTCCTCCTAAACGTTCACGGAAACGATCTTTGTCCATCTTCGTGAGCGTTTTTTTATCCCACAAACGACAACCATCTAGAGAAAATTCATCTCCCAAGGTTATCTCATCATTAAAAAGACCGAACTCTAGTTTAAAGTCTACTAAAATAAGCCCGGCATCATCAAATAATGGATGTAGTACATCGTTGATTTGGTAACTGATACGTTTCATTCGCTGCAAATGCTGTTCAGTGGCCCAGCCAAAAGTTTGACAGTAGGATTCATTGATCATCGGATCATTCATATCGTCATTTTTAAAAAACAAATCAAACAATGCTGGGGTTAATGTTAGGCCTTCTTCTATCTTTAGACGTTTCACTAAAGAGCCCGCTGCTCGATTTCGAACGACACATTCAACAGGTATCATGGCAAGCTTTTTTACTACTGCCTCATTATCAGAAAGAAGGTATTCCATCTGTGTAGGAATGCCAGCCTTTTCTAGCGTTGTCATAATGAAATGGTTAAATTTATTATTGATCATGCCTTTTTTATTAAATTGTTCGATATATCTACCGTTAAATGCCGATATATCGTCTCGGAATTCTATCACCAGGAAATCAGCATTTGCGGTGCTGTAAACAGTTTTCGCCTTACCATGGTACAATTTTACTAGTTTTTTCATAGTAGACCTCCTTACAAAACCCAGTGTATGGGGCTTTTTTTGTTGTATGCAGGGGGGAGAGGCGTCTTAACTTTTTCCCCATTCGCAAGAGTGTTGAAAGAGGTCTATTAAAGTTTTACAGATAAATCAATGAAATAAAATTATTTGCTATAACTAAAAACAGTAGTAACGTGCCTAACACCATCCATTTCACTAGCGATGCGTGCTACTAGATCACCTTCTGCCAGCGTAACCACGCCTAGTAAAAATACCTCACGATTTTCTGTGATGATTGTCACAGCAAAGGGGTTGATTCTATCATCTGTTAATAGGCGAGCGCGTATCTTAGTCGTTATCCACATGTCCGTGGAGGGGCTGCTAAAATCTATCGGTTTAGCTATTCGAATTTCATTGTAAATATTGTTTGTATCTGCAATTCCCCTAGCTATTCGTCGTGCCCGAGAAGCCAGATCCTGAGTAGGGGCTTGCCCAGTGAGGAGCACTTTCCCGCGATAAATGGTAGCAATAATATGCGTCTTTTTTTTGAGTTCCCTGTCTTTATTTAACGCATGAGTTATCTTAAATTTCAACGTATTGTCGTCTATTTGCGTTCCCATAGTACGTGGATCGACTGCGGTTTTGGTAACGATACCGGCACTACCTACGATCAGAGCGCTCATGCAACCTTGTAACAATAAAACGCTGAAAAACACAGTAATGAAGAATGCGATCTGTGCCCTCATCGGCTACCTTTAGTCATCTTGCTGGGAAAATAATTTGTTATCAATCAAATCGCATAAACAATTAATGATGAGGAAATGTATTTCTTGAATCCTTGGACTATGCTGAGAGGGAACACGTATTTCAATATCGCGCGGAGCTAGCAGCCCGGCTAATTCTCCACCATCATATCCGGTAAGAGCGATGATTAACATGTCTAACCTAGCGGCAACTTTAACGACATTGATGACGTCACAGCTATTACCACATGTAGAAGTGACTAACAGAACATCCCCTACCTGCCCGAAGGCCCTGGCCTGTCTGGCATAAATTTCATCATACAACTGGTCATTGACCATAGCTGTCAGGGCAATATTATCAGCATTAAGCGACATTGCCGGTAAGCTAGGGCGTCTGGTCTCAAAGCGATTGATCATACTGGCAGCAAAATATTGCGCATTAACGGCAGAGAGCCCGCTGCCACAACAAAGAATTTTTTTGTCATTTAGCAGGGATTCTACCAACATGCTAGCCGCTTGTGAAATGCTATCAGGCAAGGTTTTTGCAGCAGCAACATGAGCTTGAATATTTTCGCTAAAGCATTCTTCTATTTTACCCAACATTTTAATGTCATCCATGTTGTTGTTACCAGATGATGGGAGGGGTGGACATGATTATATACCCGTTGCCTTTCAAACGGCAGCTGTGTTAACTGTAAGTATCTTTGTCTCCTAGGCATAAAAAACAGGCAAGAGATTGTGCAAAAGAATACCCCCTCAACAAGAGTCCGTCATGTAAACCATCCCTCCCACAGAGATGTTGCTTTAATTTATAAGACATTGAAAGACAGAAAAACTACTGAAATGCTTGATACAACTGGATTTTAGGCATAAAAAAAGACGTCGCTAGACGTCTGTTTACTGTTAGGTTATGCCCCTGACTGGAATCGAACCAGTAATTAGCCCTTAGGAGGGGCTTGTTATGTCCGTTTAACTACAGGGACTAAAGCATTGTCTGCTATTCTATTGCAGTGTGCTTGTTTTTAATAGCACAAATCAGCTGGTTTGATATCTATCACCCCAGCGCCTTTCAAACGGCGGACTGTATTGACTGCATGGTGATCGCCCTCGTCCGGTAGCCAGCTAGGATTAAGGCCCCCTGCAACAAAGCGGCAATTCGAAAGATTATGGGTATATGATACCGGACACGTTGACCTATCCTGGTAGATAGCGTGTTTTTCTAGGAAATTCAATGAAAATTCAACTGATTGTGTTAATTTTTCTCAGCCTCATCTCAACAGGTTGCACGAAGTTGTCAGATAAGCCATCGTCCGTACAGCATGAGCCATTGGAAGGAGTAAATCGCGCCATGTTCAAGCTTAACTTTACCCTTCTAGATCCTTATTTGGTGAGACCCATGGCAGTTATCTGGCGCAACCATATGCCCTTGCCTGTGCGTAATGGGTTAAGGCGGTTTTTAAATAACTTGGAGGAGCCAGCCAATATGCTGAACAGTTTTCTTGTTGGCTCCCCTTATCAAGGCATGCTGCACTTTAATCGCTTCATGCTAAATACCTTACTGGGAATGGGCGGTCTTATTGACGTTGCCAGCATGGCCAACGATAAAATGGCAAACAGCAACAAGCCTCGCTTTAATGCTACTTTAGCTCATTATCATGTTGGATATGGACCCTATCTAGTGTTGCCTGGATATGGCAGCTTTACCCCACGGGAAGATGGCGGGGCTTGGGTAGATACCCTTTACCCCCTATTAAATTATTTAACATTCTGGACTACAGTAGGAAAATGGGTAGTAGAAGGGATTGAGACAAGAGCACAACTGCTAGATGCAGACAACATATTACGTAATGCGTCCGATCCTTACATCATGACGCGAGAAGCGTATTTTCAGCACCACGATTTCATCACCAGCGGCAGTAAAATCAACACAACAACCAACCCTAATGCTTCCCTTATTGAGGAGGAGCTGGACAGCATTGATTGAAGCATAAAGAAGTTCCCATTTTTATCACATCAAGATCATGATGTTTTCTGCTTACTATTCTTATTTGTCTGTTAAATACTGACTTATCATATGCCTTTTATAATATTAACCATTTTTTCAACAGCAGGATGCGTCATCCCCGTTAATCGACGACATTTCTCTTTTTCAATACCTTTAGGACTGACGCAAATAGCAGGCAGGAATACCACCTGTACTATTCCTGCTGTCCTACTGGTAATCGGTATACCTTATTTAGTAGTTGTGCGTAAGTCCTAACCTTTTATGTTTTCGTATTTTATTGCTTGTCCTCCGTGCAACAAAGAAAAGCATCGCGCAGATAAGTGCAGAAAGAAATCTACTGTATACTGATGGCATTGGGTAACCATTCTACTTGTTGATGGGTAATAGCGATGATATCAAAACGGCAAGGACAAGTATTAAAGCTAGCTCCACGTCTGACTAACCAAACGGCAGCAGCCCGCAGCAAACGCCGTTGTTTAGCCCTTGTGACAGTCTCAGCAGCATTGCCAAACAGAGCATTGCGACGAAAGCGCACCTCAACAAATACCCAACTCTGTTCATCACGCATAATGAGATCGATTTCACTATTACCCAGTCTAACGTTACTCTCAACAAAAATAAGACCGGCCTGTTCCAGATAACGGCGTGCGGCAGTTTCATAATTTGCACCGATTTCCCGTCGGCTAGATGGGCTACCCATGCTCCTCCTTTAATCAGATGAAACAAGTAGATAAAAGCATACAGTGCGTAGATAAAAGTTGACAGGCTTTTTCTTCTCGGCGTAACATGCGCGCGCCGCTTATCGGCATTAAGGATCCAATGTTTTGGACACGTCCAGTAGATACTGGCTTACCGGCCTAATGATGTAGAACGCGATCCCCCTAGACTATCCCTTTTTGCTGATAGCTTGTGCGGTTGTCGGCAGCCATTTTCCTATCCCTGTGGATCATATTATTTCCTCATAGCCTGCAACGTACAGAGCTTTTTTACTTTGTGTCATAAAGATGCCGTAATAATTTTGATGACCTGTCTTATGATGCAAATAGATTGCTAGTAAATTGCTAGTAGACCGCTTTTGAAACTTACTCTGTGGTGAGAATTTTGCGGTATGCGAGGACAAGCCATCCTCATGGACTTGCATGGAAATGAAGGTTGCTGTGCGCCTGGCACCTTGACTTCTCCGCCACTCGCAACGGTTTCAAAAGCGGTCTATTAAAAGAAGTTATTAGCGTTAAATTTTATCATTATAAAACCGTTTAGTTATATTTCTCTGTGTATTATTTTAAGGCCATCTTACATGCTAAGCGCATTCAAATTGGAAAATAATCGCCTAACACGCCTAGAACTGAATGAAATAGCTGAATTATCAGCCTCAGTATGGGTCGATATGGTTGAACCGGAAGAAATTGAACGTGCACAAGTGCAAAGTGAACTTGGACAAAATCTCATCACTCGGCCAGAATTAGATGATATCGAAGCCTCTGCGCGTTTTTTTGAAGATGAAGATGGACTACATATTCATTCATTTTTTTATTTTCAGGATGCCGATGATCACGCTGGTAACGCCACAGTAGCATTCACTATCCGTGATGGACGCTTGTACACATTACGCGAACGCGAACTACCTGCTTTTCGACTTTATCGGATGCGGGCTCGCTATCAAAAATTGGTGGACGGTAATGCCTATGAATTGTTGCTTGATTTATTTGAAACTAAAATCGAACAGTTGGCTGATGAAATAGAAAATATTTATAGCACGCTAGAAGTCCTCAGTCGTGTTATCATGGAAGGACGACGCGGAGCGGAATATGACTTGGCGTTATCTAATTTAGCAGAACAGGAAGATATTGGATGGAAGGTACGTCTTTGCTTGATGGATACTCAGCGAGCGCTTAATTTTTTGGTGCGTAAAGCGCGACTTCCTGCGGGTCAGTTAGAACAGGCGCGAGAAATACTACGAGATATCGAATCCCTGTTGCCTCATAATGAATCTATGTTTCAAAAGGTAATTTTTTTAATGCAAGCGGCGATGGGGTTTATCAATATCGAGCAAAACCGCATCATAAAGATTTTCTCGGTAGTATCGGTGGTGTTCTTACCTCCGACGTTAGTTGCCTCCAGTTATGGAATGAATTTTGATTTTATGCCAGAACTAAAATGGTCATTTGGTTATCCTGTTGCTATTGGCCTGATGATTGTCGCCGGATTAGCCCCTTATCTTTATTTCAAACGAAAAAAATGGCTATAAATATAGGATACTACCAATGATGTATCAGGTTGTTGCCTCCGATTTAGATGGCACATTGCTGTCACCAGAACATGTTCTGACGCCGTATGCTAGACAAACATTAACACTCTTGACTGAACAGAAGAAGGTGCACTTTATTTTTGCAACAGGCCGTCATCATATTGATGTTGCACAAATCCGCGATAATCTTGGGATAAGCGCCTACATGATAACATCCAATGGAGCACGAATACATGACCCGGATGACGAGTTAATCTGCAGCTATGATCTTGACCCTAGTATCGCTCGTGATTTATACAATATTGCTCAGGATAACGAGCATATTCTAACGAATATTTTTCGCGATGATGGCTGGTTTATTAATCGGAAGAGTGTTGCCCAAAAGGAATATTTTCAAGAATCATCATTCAATTATCGCTTATTTAACCCAAAGGAAATGGAACCTGATGGAATCTGTAAAATTTACTTTATCGGTTCTGATCATCAACTTTTATTACCGCTAGAGGATACTATCAAGGCCCGTTGGGGTAACAGGGTTCATGTTAGCTTTTCTTTATCAACAGCGCTAGAAGTGATGGGTTGCGGAGTGTCTAAGGGGCATGCGTTAAAAAAGGTGGTTGAAATTTTAGGCTGTTCGTTGGAAGACTGTATTGCTTTTGGTGACGGGATGAATGATGCAGAGATGCTATCCATGGCTGGCAAGGGCTGCATCATGGAAACTGCACACCAGCGGTTGAAAGACCTGCTTCCACAGATGGAAGTAATAGGCTCTAATGCAAATGATGCGGTTTGTCGCTATTTGCGCAACATGTTACTTCCGATATGAAATCAGGAAGTGGCTGGCCTGTGCCGCCACCCAAAAAAATTGAGTTTCACGCTGTTTTTTACTTCCTGCTCCAACAGATATTGTCTTGCCCCTAGGTTGCAGGCAATATCTATCTAAGCGACGAAACAACCAAATCAAGCCCCATTAATTTAACTGTGAAATAAATCTTCATGAACAAAATAAGGCGGCGGGCTATGCCTATTCGCCGGGCGTTAATTAGTGTTTCTGACAAAACTGGGATTATTGAGTTTGCTCAAGCACTATCTGATCGAGGTATTGCCTTGATATCAACCGATGGTACTGCGCGACAATTAGTTAACGTGGGGCTGCCCGTTACTGAAATTTCTGACTACACCGGATTTCCAGAAATGATGGGGGGACGCCTTAAAACCCTGCACCATAGGATATATGCTGGTCTCCTGGGGCGACGTGGTCAGGATGAAAAACTGATGGGGCAATATGACATCCAAGCCATCGATATGCTGGTTGTTAATTTGTACCCGTTTGGAAAAATCATTGCAAAACAGGAGACGTCCTTATCAGAAGCTATTGAAAATATTGATATTGGTGGTCCTGCTATGGTGCGCGCTGCAGCAAAAAATCATCGGAATGTCGCTGTTATAGTAAAAAGCACTGATTACCCCGCTATCATTGCTGAACTAGATACTCATGATGGCGCCATTACCGACCAGACTCGTTTTGATTTAGCTGTCAAAGCGTTTGAGTGTACCGCTGCCTATGACGCTATGATAGCCAACTATTTTGGCACTCTGGTTGCACCGTACCATGGTGATACCAACGATCCATCAGGACGATTTCCAAGGACAATCAATCTTAATTATATAAAACAACAAAATATGCGCTATGGTGAAAATAAACACCAACAAGCTGCTTTTTATGTTGAGGAAGTTACAACAGAAGCTTGCGTCGCTACAGCCAAACAACTACAGGGAAAAGCCCTGTCTTACAATAATATTGTCGATGCTGATACGGCACTAGAATGTGTCAAGACATTCACGGAACCAACCTGCGTTATTGTTAAACATGCTAATCCTTGCGGCGTTGCTACAGCCAACACCTTAATACAGGCTTACCAGCTGGCTTATGACACTGATCCTACTTCAGCTTTTGGGGGGGTTATCGCTTTTAACCGCACGTTAGATGTCCATACGGCGACTGACATGCTAAGCCGCCAGTTCATTGAAGTGATAATAGCCCCCAGTATAGCTCCTGATCTCCTGCCTCTTTTAGCAACCAAGCATAATATACGGTTGCTGGTTTCCGGGGACTGGCAAGCGCCAGTTGTCGCCTTGGATTTCAAACGAGTGACCGGAGGATTGTTACTGCAAGATCGTGATTTGCACCTAATATCGCCCACTGATTTTCAGATCGTCTCCAAACGCCAGCCGACAGCTCAAGAATGGAAAGATGCCCTGTTTTGCTGGAAAGTGGCCAAGTTTGTAAAATCTAACGCCATTGTTTATGGGCACGCTAATAGGACCATTGGCATCGGTGCTGGACAAATGAGTCGTATTTATTCTGCCAAGATAGCTAGTATCAAGGCGCAAGATGAAGGGTTAGAGATAAAGGGTTCTGCTATGGCATCAGATGCTTTCTTCCCCTTTCGAGATGGTATCGATGCTGCTGCTGCCGTGGGTATCACTTGTGTCATTCAGCCTGGCGGGTCTATACGTGACAGCGAAGTGATTACCGCTGCTGATGAGCATGACATTGCTATGATATTCACGGGTATCCGGCATTTTCGCCACTAAATAATAAACTTATTTTGAAATCGTGACGAATGGGGAAAAGTCAAGACAACCTGTGGCTACCGCGACCTTCATTCCTAAGCGGTACATAAATAAGGATTACTTATCTGCAAGCAACAAAAAAAGCCCCCCCAGTAAATTAAGAAATAGAGGTCTAATGAATATTTTAATTGTCGGGAATGGTGGCCGTGAACACGCCCTGGCCTGGAAAGCAGCACAATCGCCATTAGCTAAAAAAATTTACGTGGCACCCGGTAATGCTGGGACTGCATTGGAAACACGTCTAGAAAATATTAATATTCATGAAACAGACATCCATCAATTAGCCACATTTGCAAAACAGCATCAGGTTGATCTCACTATCGTTGGGCCGGAAGCGCCGTTGATAGCCGGTATTGTTGATGTTTTTCGCGATGAGGGGTTGAACATTTTTGGCCCAACTCAACGAGCCGCTCGTCTGGAAGGTTCGAAAACCTTCGCTAAGGATTTCGTAGCACGCCACCAAATTCCATCGCCAGCGTATAAAAGCTTTACTGATGCTAATGCAGCATTAGCTTGGGTTCGTCAAATAGGCGCCCCTATTGTCATTAAAGCGGACGGTTTAGCGGCTGGAAAAGGAGTCGTTGTAGCGATGCGGCTAGAAGAAGCAGAGACAGCCATCAATGATATGCTAACTCGGCATGTTTTTGGCGAAGCGGGTAGCCAAATCATCGTTGAAGAATACGTAACCGGAGAGGAAGCTAGCTTTATCGTGATGGTTGACGGTGACAATGTTTTACCTATGGCCAGTAGCCAGGATCATAAACGTCTTAACGAGGGGGATATCGGCCCCAATACGGGAGGAATGGGGGCATACTCACCAGCCTCTATTATAACTAATGAAATCCATCAACGCATTATGGACAAGATTATCTTGCCAACCGTTCGCGGTATGATGACAGAAGGTAACCGCTATACCGGTTTCCTCTATGCGGGGTTGATGATTACCTGCGATAACCAACCTACAGTGCTCGAATTTAACTGTCGCTCGGGCGATCCTGAAACACAGCCCATTATGTTACGTCTACGTTCAGATTTAGTCGAACTCTGTTTAGCTGGAACGAGGGGAGAGCTACATCAAAAAAACCTAGAATGGGATCATAGAGTCGCGTTAAGTGTCGTATTGACGGCAGCGGGTTATCCTTTTCCTCATTACCGTAAGGGGGATATTATCCGTGGGTTACCTGATGTTGAAACAGTAGGTAAAAAAATATTTCACTCTGGTACCCGCTTACAAGGGGATGACGTGTTAACTAATGGCGGACGCGTTCTTTGTGTCACAGCTCTCGGTGAAACCATCAACGCGGCGAAACAACGCGCCTACCAGGCGGCTGAACAAATTCAATGGAAAGGTTGTTTTTATCGGAAAGATATCGGCTTACACGCCACCAATTCAAGCATATGATGGTTTTGGATAACTGTTAGATGCCATGCTGTACTCGATATGCTTTCACCGCTGCAAGATGCTTAAGCATACTGGGTTTTTCTTTGAGGTAATGTATTAAATCTGCCAATGCGATAAGCGGTATAACTTTACACTGATAGCGTTGCTCAACTTCCTGAACGGCAGAAAATCCCCCATTGCCACGTTCTTGACGGTCTAGTGCTACCACCACACCGGCTAAACAAGCACCATGAGTAATTATCGTTTGTGCGCAATCTTGTATCGCCGTTCCGGCGGTAATGACATCGTCTACCAGCATCACTCGTCCTTTGGGAAAGGTCCCTATCAGATTACCTCCTTCGCCATAATCTTTGCTTTCTTTACGATTAAAACAGTAGGGAACATCCCGATGATGATGCGCTACCAACGCTACCGCCGTACTGATTGTAATCGGGATTCCTTTGTAAGCCGGGCCAAATAACATATCAAAATCAACATCAGACTCTGCTAGGAGTGCGGCATAAAAACGCCCCAATAAGGCAATATCGGCCCCTGTGTTAAATAAACCAGTATTAAAAAAATAGGGACTCATTCTCCCTGATTTTAGGCGGAAGCTACCGAATAGCAATGCCTCTCTATTAATAGAAAATTCAATAAAATCATATTGATAATTCTTCATGGTTTCGGTTAGATTCCCAAGTTTTTCAGTTGGTTTTTCAGTTTTAGGACTTACGCAAATTGCATAACAATCGCCGGTTTTTTAAGTTGTTGACGCAGGTAATCATCCAGCAATCCATACTTAAGACGATACAAAGTTTCACCTGTTTTTCTGGCAAGTCGTGCGAGTCGAGTCCAAACCAAAAACGCACAGGCAATATGATTTCTCTGGATACGCGCTTTGCGGCATTGGCAGCGCTCAAGACCGGTAAGTTTGGTTTCACGGTGAAACTGGTGAGTAAACCGGCGGAACTTCCCCACCAGTTTCTCGCAGAACGGAACGTGAACCTCTCGATTCATTCCGCTCCCATCAGGCAAACGCACCCCGCCTACCCGCTCGCCAATGTGAAAATAAGTAAGGTTGTTTCTTCGAGATCCTTTCCAAGAATTTTGCAGCCCATCCCTTCCTGTTCCTAAGGCGTTTGTATTTCCACACTGCCGCGCGTCTTGAACAATGGGGATACCAGCATAAAAGCGTTTGCCATAGCCGTGGTGAGTACGCCTGCGATGATGACGGCGATGGATTTCACGAAGTACAGGTCAATACCATCGAGGGTTTTTGGTCGCTACTTCGTTCCTGGCTCAGGCCGTATAGGGGCATTTCGCAAGAAAAATTGCCCTTTTATTTGGGTTTTTTTGAGTGTGTTCATCATGTCAGAAAACGTGGAAAAACGTTGTTATCTGAACTTGTTAGGATACTTGTAAATTAAGACCCTGAAACACATAAAGAGCCTTTTATTGGTTAGCGCGTAACATCAGTTAATCATCAAGAAAGCTACGTAAAACTTCAGATCGACTCGGATGACGCAACTTACGCAACGCCTTTGCTTCAATTTGTCGAATACGCTCGCGCGTGACATCAAACTGTTTGCCTACCTCCTCCAAGGTATGATCAGTATTCATATCGATCCCAAAACGCATGCGCAGCACCTTAGCCTCACGGGCACTTAGACCTGCCAACACGTCATGAGTGGCTGAACGTAGACTTTCTGAGGTTGCAGAATCCAACGGTAATTCTTGAGTAGTATCTTCAACAAAATCTCCTAAGTGCGAATCTTCATCGTCACCTATCGGTGTTTCCATTGAAATAGGTTCTTTAGCTATCTTGAGTACTTTACGAATTTTATCTTCTGGCATAAGCATGCGTTCAGCCAACTCTTCTGGCGTTGGCTCACGCCCTATTTCCTGCAACATCTGGCGCGAGATACGATTAAGTTTATTAATCGTTTCAATCATATGTACCGGAATGCGAATGGTCCGAGCTTGATCGGCAATGGATCGGGTAATGGCCTGGCGAATCCACCAAGTAGCATAGGTCGAAAATTTATAGCCACGCCTGTATTCAAATTTATCTACTGCTTTCATCAAACCGATATTACCTTCTTGAATTAAATCCAAGAATTGCAAGCCACGGTTAGTGTATTTTTTAGCGATCGAGATGACCAAACGCAGATTTGCCTCAACCATTTCCTTTTTTGCACGCCGAGCCTTGGCTTCGCCAATGGACATGCGCCGATTAATATCCTTAACCTGGTCAATCGTTAAACCAGTTTCCTCTTCAACTTGACGTAATTTGCGCAAACTACGTCGCACATGCTCACTTACTTCCTGCAATTTTTCCGACCAAGGTTTATCCATTTCCTGTGCAGCAAGAAACCAGTGATCGCTGGTTTCATTACCAGCAAATAGAACGAGGAAATTTTTCTTTGGCATTTTGCATTGTTCAACACAGCGCTTCATAATGATTCGCTCTTGAGTACGAACACGGTCCACCATAGAACGCATAGTATTAACCAAGCAGTCGAATTGTCTAGGGACCAAGCGAAATTGTTTGAACACTTCAGAAAGTTTCGTGATTTCAATAATAGCATCGGCATGATTACGACCATTTCTTTTTATTTCCAACCGCGTAGCATCATGTTGGTCGCGTAATTCTTTAAATTTTTGGCAGGCTAATGCCAAATCAATACCGCTGTCTTCAGTATTATCAACGTTTTCTTCATCTTCATCGTCTATCTCCTCAGATGACAACGCTGAAGCAACCTGTATTATAGTAGGGGGGGCAATATCTTCTTTAGCATTAGGATCAACAAAACCAGTGATCAGATCTGACAAACGCGATTCCCCAACTTCGACTCGATCGTATTGATCCAGCAAATACGTAATTGCTTCTGGATATTCGGCAACCGAACATTGTACCTGATTGATACCCTCTTCGATGCGTTTAGCGATATCAATTTCGTCCTCTCGTGTTAATAACGCAACGGTACCCATTTCACGCATGTACATGCGCACTGGATCTGTTGTACGACCGATTTCAGATTCGACGCTAGATAATACCTGCGCAGCAGCTTCAGCTGCATCATCATCATGGCCACGGGCATGTTCAGCCAATATTAAATCATCGGCATCAGGCGTCTCTTCCAAGACTTGAATGCCCATATCATTAATCATCTGGATGATATCTTCTATTTGATCGGAATCAACAATATCCTCTGGCAGATGATCATTGACCTCAGCGTAGGTCAAATAGCCCTGCTCCTTGCCTTTAGTGACAAGCAGTTTCAGCTGTGACTGCGAGTTTTGCTCCATAAGATAGTATCCACACTTCAGAATAATTTTGGTTGGTGTTGGCCAGCAAACTCCTCAATAAACAATATAGATCCCCGCTTTCTAAGCCATGGCTTGGAGGGAATTCTACGTTGCTCTGGGATAAGCAATCCTTATGTACCGGCGGTAGGAAAGAAGGTTGCACTAGTCCGGGTGCCTTGCCTTCTCCCCAGTCGTAACGGTTTGGAAAGAGGTCTATTATGTATGCTCATTGCCAAAAAAGATTTCATTTTTTTGCCAAGGCTACGTTTAAGGACCAAAGTTCTTCCCGTTCTTCACGATTCAACCCGTGAGTACGCTCGCGAGCGATTAGGGCTTCCTGACGTTCTTCTAGAAAAGAATTATACAGATGTGCCAGAGTATCCACAAAAGTTGTCTCAATTATATCGGTAGTGATCATATGATCCCAAACTGCCAAGCTTTTTATTTGTTGAGCACGTTCATCGTCACGATAATGTTCCAATAATTGACCTGTCGTTACCCTAGGCTGAGAAATACAAACATCTACCAAATCAATAAATAAGGATATATCTGCCGATTTGGCCTGTTCCATGTCCAAGCACCCCACATCCTGCAAAGAAGGAACAAGTGTAACCAACTGCGGATTTTGCACCAATAACCCTATGAGTATACGCATAGTTGTGCATTTTGGCTGGGGTAATTGCTGAAAATTTCCCCTTTTACCGGGTTTTTGTAATAACCTATCTAAGTGAACAATGTCTGGCGTACCCAATTTATTGCCCAATTCTTGGCGCAAATAAAGGCGCAAGGCTTCACCAGGGATTTGGTTAATAAGGGGTACTGCCAACGCACTAAGCTTCATCCGGCTATCTGGGTTACTCATATCAACTTTCGATAGTAGAGTGTCAAATAAAAATTTTGACAAGGGAGTCGCCTTGGCCACGCGCAGCTCGAAAACTTTACGACCTTCTTTGCGTATCAGCGTGTCAGGATCTTCTCCTTCAGGCAAAAATAGAAAACCCAGTTGATAGCCGTCCTGAAGCTGTGAAAGGGCAATTTCTAACGTCCTCCAGGCCGCATTACGGCCAGCCCTGTCGCCATCATAACAGCAAATCACATTTTCGGTAATACGGAATAGTAGTTGAATTTGTTCCGTTGTCGTTGATGTGCCAAGAGAAGCAACGACATAGTTAATCCCAAATTGGGCTAACGCTACCACATCCATGTAACCTTCTACGACTAGTAATTGTGATGGCGTAGCATTGTCAAGCTGCGCTTCATATAGGCCGTATAATTGCCGACCTTTACGAAAAATTTCAGTTACAGGAGAATTAAGGTATTTAGGTTGTGAATCGGTTAAGATACGCCCGCCAAAAGCAACAACACGCCCACGTCTATCACGAATCGGAAACATAATCCGTCCACGAAAACGGTCATAAAAACGACCATCCTCGTTCGTTATCAACATGCCGGCATCCTTTAATGCAGCACAGCTTTCACTGTCATGTCCATAGCGTTTTGAAACAGTATCCCAACTTGATAAAGCGAATCCAATGGCAAAACGGTTGATAATATCTGCACTCAACCCCCGCCGCGTTAGATAATCACGCGCCTCCAGTGCAGAAGGAATTTGCAGAGATTGTTGATAGAATTGGCTAAGTTGCTCCATCAATTGGTAAAGATTTTTTCGTTGATAACGGACAAATTGAGAAGAAGTTTGTCCAGCTTCATAGGGTACAGACAACCCCTGCATTGTCGCTAGCTCCTCAACGCTTTCAATAAATTCAAGGCGGTCATAATTCATTAGAAAATCGATAGCATTACCATGGGAGCCACAACCAAAACAATGATAGAACTGCTTCTGATGATTCACGGTAAATGAAGGCGTTTTTTCACAATGAAAAGGGCAGCATGCATAATAATCTCTACCTTGCTTCTCAAGCTTAATTCGAGCACCTACCAAATTTACGATATCAGTACGCGTCAATAACTCACTAATAAACAAACGCGGGATACGTCCAGCCATATATTCCTACTTATCATTTGGATAGAAACGCATCGTCCTTAACATCAGAAATAGAAGGCACAGAGCATTGGTATTCAGTAATTTTATTTTTGCAGATTTATCACGGCAGAAGAAAAGCTAGGATAAGCCCATTAGAGCCTATTCGAAATCGATTCTGTAAGGACCACGTTGCGTAAAAGCACCCCAAAAAACGCAGTTTACAAATGGTAAACAAGTATTTCGAGGGTACTTTGCCTTGCCTGACCTTCGCTCATTGAAAGTATGAATAGGCTCTTAGCAAAAAACTTAATACTTAATATAGGCGGATGTGACGCGCGTTTTCACGCGCTAACTTTTTTGCGTGACGCTTTACAGCAGAAGCTTTAGCACGTTTACGTTCAGTAGTCGGTTTTTCATAGAATTCACGACGACGAACCTCAGCTAAAACACCTGCTTTTTCGCAAGAACGCTTAAAACGACGGAGAGCAACATCAAAAGGCTCATTTTCGCGCACTTTAATCACCGGCATGCAATTCACCTCAAAAAAAACCAACTGATTGTAGCAAGTATCGGCTATACCACCACAAAATAGTGCGATACTCTACTGTAATTACAGTATCCTGTAAAGAAAATAGACAGGTAACAGCATGGCCGATGTTTGTCATGTGCGAAACGTACCATTAACTGCCGTGAGTGATACCTGCGAACCTATTTATTGGAAGTTTACTGCACAAGGCTGATGCTGCGCTAAAAATCCTTCAATATGCCCAGCATTTTTTTGTAAACTGCATTTTATTTGGGTATTTTTGCCTTATCTGCCTCCCCATTCGTTGAGATCTTGAATAGGCAATGAGATTGTCACTGCAGCGTTTCGCGATAGCTGCTTAATAACATCCATTGACATTCCAACCCACTTTCCCCTGTAGTATAGTGATAGCTATAAGAAATGGATAAACAAAATAGGACATATTGTGCGTGTTTTAGGCATAGAGACATCCTGTGATGAAACTGGCATCGCAGTTTATGATAAACAAAAAAAAATATTAGCTAATCAGTTATATAGTCAGGCTGCGTTGCACAGTGACTACGGTGGTGTCGTCCCCGAGTTAGCCTCACGTGACCATGTCCGCAAAACTGTGCCATTAATCCAAGCAACATTAAGAGAGGCGAATCTCAGTGCTAGAGATATTGATGCGGTGGCCTATACTGCAGGACCAGGGTTGATAGGTGCATTGTTGGTAGGAGCTACTATTGGCCGGGCTCTAGCGTTTGCTTGGGAAGTGCCAGCAATACCAATACATCATATGGAAGCTCATTTGCTGGCGTCGATGCTAGAAGATAATGCCCCACAATTTCCATTTGTTGCTCTTCTAGTCTCTGGTGGTCACACAGAACTAATTAGCGCAACTGGTATTGGTCAGTATCAATTGCTAGGAGAATCTGTTGACGATGCCGCCGGTGAATCATTTGATAAAACAGCGAAATTACTCGGATTACATTATCCAGGTGGAGCAAAGTTAGCTGAGTTGGCGCGGTTCGGCAATAGCGGACGCTTTACCTTTCCGCGACCGATGACAAATCAACCTGGATTGAATTTTAGCTTTTCAGGGCTGAAAACTTTTGCGGCAAATACCATCAAAATTAATAGTGACGATATACAAACTAAGGCTGATATTGCGCGTGCCTTTGAAGAAGCAATAGTTGAAACGCTGGCCATCAAATGTAAACGCGCACTGGAAAAAACGAACCTAAAACGTTTGGTCGTGGCAGGCGGTGTTAGTGCTAATCGTACCTTGCGCTTAGTATTAACTAATATGGTCAAAAAACTTGCTGGAGAGGTATTTTACCCGCGCTACGAATTTTGTACGGATAACGGCGCGATGATTGCCTACACAGGGCTCATGCGTTTAGAAAATGGGACAAATACTGATCTTTCCGTATCGGTTAGACCACGTTGGCCATTGACAGAATTGGCGCCTGTCTATGCGAAAAGTATGTCGAATGAAAGCCGTTGCTGCAAGGGCGCGTGAGCCCTTGATCTTTAGGTGGCTACCGGATGAGGAGATGCACCCAACATGCTGAATTTGAACAGCGCTAGAAGCGCTGGATATAAATGAGATCTCTTGCACAATCGTGACGAGTGGGAGAGAAGTCAAGGCGCGGGCATGCAGCAACCTTAGTTCCTATTTCGTTCCCATTACATGAGGATTGCTTATTTTCCCCGTGCAATAAAGGCAAGCAGTACGCACTTACCTGCTTGTGAAAGAAGGCTTAAACTTAAAAAAGTAGTCTAGCAAGAATCAATAGCGAACAGGAATTGATGGATATAATATTTATTAAAGGGCTGACAGCAATTACCCGTATCGGTATTTATGACAGGGAACAGGTTAGCCCACAGACATTAATTATCAATGTTGAAATTGCCTGGGATATTCGTAAAGCATCCAACACAGATGATATCAATAACGCCATTGACTATACCGATATCAGTAAAATGATCATACAGCACCTTGAAAATAATCGATTTGCATTGATAGAACGCGTGGCAGAAGAAATAGCCGCTCTACTGCTAGGGCATTTTTGTCTACCATGGGTACGGGTAGAAGTTACAAAACCAAAGGCAATAGCACAAGCTAGGCAGGTTGGGGTGGTTATTGAGCGTGGAATATCAGGTTAATTGGATTCTCGTACCTGAGATAGCAATAGCAAATAAACACCTACGTCAAGGATTGCATAACATCAGTTATTATCTAAAATTAAGTTTTTATTGCTTGATTTTGTTCAAAGCCGTAAAGTAGTGGCGCATTTTTACTGTACTAGAAACAATATTCTACATAAGGATATTTCAATGATTTCATTAGAAAAAAACCAATCAATTTCGCTAAGTAAATGTGCGGCCTCCTCTCTTAAGAGCGTTCATGTAGGATTAGGTTGGGATGCAGTGAAAAACAAAAAAGGCTTTTTTTCCTCCCTTTTTGGGGGCAATCCAGATAGCATCGATCTCGATGCCTCTTGTGTATTAATGGATGCTAAAGGTAGTGCGTTGGATACGGTATGGTTTCGGCAGCTTAAATCAAAATGCCTGGCTGTAGTGCACTCTGGCGATAATTTGACTGGACAAGGTGAGGGTGACGATGAGGTTATCAACGTAGATTTAATAAAATTGTCACCTCAGGTTGAATGTTTGGCTTTTACAGTAAATAGCTTCCGTGGTCAGACTTTTAATGAGGTTGAAAATGCCTTCTGCCGCATATTGGAAAACGGCAAGTCTGAAATGGCACGCTTTGAATTGAAGGAACAAGGAGCCCATACGGGTGTGCTCATTGCCTCGTTGCGTCGTAATGGTGGAGCATGGGACTTTACCGCACATGGCAAGCCCTGTAATGGCCGTTCAGTAAAGGATATGATGCCTGAAATAGCCGCCGCGATCAGGCAATAAATAAAAATCAGCTTGCAGAGATGTTAGCTAGATTTACACAAGGACTACTACCGTGCAGTGGACTGAACGGGTTGCCATTTTGTGCTATAAGACAGCGGCTTGCCTATTTTTGAGCTGTCCTTTTTCGGGGGCCCGGGACGGGATAGTAAGATGAACTTAACACAGGAAAAAGCCATGTCTTTTTTGAATAAAATAAAAAAAACACTTAATGCCGTTTGCTCAGAACTAAACGCCCTGGTGTTGCGTTTCAAGCATCGTAAGTTTATGGAAGGGACAGTGGCAGTATGCGCTTATGTTGCAATGGCGAGTCATGGTACTGATGATTCTGATAGCAAAGAAAAACAAAAAATGATTACATCCATCAAAAGGTCTCCCGAATTGAGTGTGTTTGAAACGGCGGACATCATCACTTTCTTCAATAAACTTATCAACAATTTTAATTTTGATAGGGATATAGGGAAAGGTGAGGCAATGAAATGTATTCTTCGTCTTAAAACCGATCCGGGCGCTGCTCAACTAGCCTTGCGGGTTGGCATTGCTGTCGCTAAAAGTGACGCTGACTTTGATAAAGCAGAAAGAGAAGCGCTGCGTCAAATCGCCATGGAATTAGGTTTATCCCCAGCTGAATATGAACTTTAATCTGAGCAAATTATGGAAACAAGTAGTGCCAGTATAGGATTTCCAATTGAGACGGTTGTGATATTCGTTTTGTTATCGGTTGGTGCTGTTTCTGTCGATTTATTTATGCACCGCGATGATAAGCCGATTCCGCTGAAAGGGGCTGTATTGTGGTCTATCCTTTGGGTGTTGGCTGCTTTAGTTTTTGCTTGCTTTTTGTATTTCCACCATAGTGAGGAAGTGGCCAGTCTATTTATAACTGGATACCTCCTAGAGAAAGTGCTCTCTGTTGATAACCTATTTGTCATGATGGCCATCTTTTCTTGGTTTGCCATTCCGAATGGTTACCGCCATCGCGTACTCTACTGGGGGGTTATTGGTGCTGTTTTGTTCCGGGGCATCTTTGTGGCCATTGGTACAGGATTGCTGATGTTTGGACCGTGGGTGGAGTTGCTGTTTGCCGTCGTTGTAGCATGGACGGCAGTGACGATGATAAAAAGTAACAACAACGATGATGAGATAGAAGATTACTCTCAACATCTTGCCTATCGTATGGTTAAGCGTTTTTTTCCAATTTGGCCAAAATTAAAGGGGCATGCCTTTTTACTAAAACAAGAGGAAATTGAACAGGAATTGGCCAAACCGGAAAATGCCAACATTACCGTCGGGCGTACCGGCAAGGCAACAGCCTCTTACGCTACCCCTCTAATGCTCTGTTTAGCAGTCATAGAGCTTTCAGATGTTATGTTTGCATTTGATTCTGTGCCTGCCGTTATTGCTGTTAGCCGAGAACCACTGATCGTTTACAGTGCAATGATGTTTGCTATTTTAGGGTTACGAACGCTCTATTTCGTGTTGGAAACGTTAAAGCAGTATTTGGTTCATCTAGAAAAAGCGGTTATTGCCTTGCTGTTTTTTATAGCGGCTAAATTAGGCTTAAACGCTTCCGATCATTTGTTTCACCACGGCTATGGAATTTCTCCCACAATCAGTTTGTTGGTAGTATTGGTGGTGTTGGCTGCTGGTGTATTAGCAAGCATAATGTTGCCAGGTAAGTCAAAAGATACGTCTATCTAATCTTATTTTTGATTGATAGATGATGTTACCTTTAATGAAAGTATAGGAAAAATATATATGAGTATATCTTTAAGTAAAGGCGGTTCAGTATCATTAACTAAAGCGGCTCCATCCATGAGCAAGGTATTAGTCGGTCTGGGATGGGACGTGAAAAAAAGTGGTGAGCATGATTGTGATCTGGATGCTTCGGTTTTTCTGCTGACCAGTACTGACAAAGTTCGCACTGATGCGGATTTTATTTTCTATAATAACTTAAAGTCCATTGACGGCTCAGTAAGGCACAGGGGAGATAACCGCACAGGTGAAGGTGATGGCGACGATGAGGCCGTAGAAATTGATCTACCAGCTGTTTCGGATGAGATTAACAGGATTCTATTTGCCGTTAGTATTCATGAGGCGGTATTGCGAAAACAACATTTCGGCATGGTTTCTAACGCTTTTATACGTTTGTTAAACAGAGATACCGACAAAGAAGTGGCACGTTATAATTTGGCTAGCGAAGATGCTATTAAAGCTATTGGAGGAGACACTGCCATGATTTTTGGTGAGTTACATCGTAGCAGCCATGAAGGATGGAAGTTTTGTGCGAGTCCTAAAGGCTATGAGCATGGTTTAAAAACCATATGTAGTCAATATGGTGTGACTGCATCCTGAGAAGTATTTTCTGCCGATTACATGCAATTAAAGAACGGGAGCGGCTAGGCTTTAAGCGGGCGCCTTTTTTTTAGTTTAGTTACTTCATTAGTATTAGTCTGCGCATTGCGCACGCTGGCGCAATGCGTGATCCATCAGAACAATGGCCGTCATCGCTTCAGCGATAGGTACAGCGCGAATACCGACGCAAGGATCATGGCGTCCTCGGGTCGTCATTGTCACCGCTTCGCCTCGCGCGTTAATACTCCGAGCGGGCACCATGATGCTTGAAGTTGGTTTTAATGCTATACGGACGATCACGGGTTGACCGCTGCTAATGCCTCCTAAAATACCGCCAGCGTTATTACTTAAAAAACCTTGTGGGGTGATTTCGTCTCTGTTCTCGCTGCCACGTTTAGCCACTACACTAAAACCCGCCCCTATTTCTACCCCTTTGACAGCATTGATACTCATTAAGGCATGTGCCAGATCTGCATCTAAACGATCGAAAACCGGTTCTCCTAGTCCTGGTGGAACATTGTCTGCGATCACTGTTACTTGTGCACCAATGGAATCCCCCGTATTCTTTAACTCTGATAAGAGCACGTCTAGTAATGCAAGCTTACTAGGGTCAGGACAAAAAAACGGATTTTGTGACACTAGATCCCAATCTTTCAGTTCACAGCTAATGTCTCCTATTTTAGATAAATAAGCGCGAACGCTGAGAGCAAATTTTTGTTGTAGATATTTTTTAGCAACAGCGCCAGCCGCTACACGCATCGTCGTTTCACGGGCAGAAGCACGACCGCCCCCACGATAATCGCGCATACCATATTTTTTTTCATAAGTATAATCAGCATGGCCTGGGCGGAAGATATCTTTAATGGCATGATAATCTTCTGAACGTTTATCGGTATTTTCAATTATCATGCCGATACTGGTACCCGTGGTCATTCCTTCAAAGATCCCGGAAAGAATACGCACTTGGTCTGGTTCGCACCGAGCACTAGTGTACTGAGAAGTGCCGGGCCGCCGTTTATCAAGGTCCCGTTGCACATCTAGCGCTGTTAGGGGGATGCCAGGTGGCACGCCATCCACGATGCACCCTAACGCTATACCGTGTGATTCACCAAAAGTCGTCACTTGAAAAAATTGCCCGATACTGCTTCCAGCCATGATGATTCCCGTAAAATAGGACCATAGTTCCGTTTATCGATTCCTATCCCCGTTAGGATGAGTAGGGTTAGCTTGTAGTTGCTGCTTGGTTAGCATAAAAACACCGTCGCCACCGTGGTTGAACGTCAACCAAACAAATGGGATCTCTGGATATTGTTGCTTAAGATGCACCATGCTATTGCCTGCCTCGCAAATCAGTAGTCCATCATCCGTTAAAAATTCTGGAGCCGCTGCTAAAATACGGCGTATAAATTTAAGTCCATCAGTCCCCGCCGCTAAGCCTAGCAGGGGTTCGTGACGAAATTCTTGGGGTAAATTTGCCATATCATCAGCATCCACATAAGGTGGATTAGTGACTATTAGATCATATTTTGTGTTAGGCAGCGCGCAAAATAGATCCGAATGGATGGGGATTACCCGCTGTTCAAGATGATGTTGTTGGATATTATATTTCGCTACCGCCAGCGCATCATCAGAAACATCCACTGCATCCACTGTCGCATCAGGAAAAGCATATGCGCAGGCAATAGCAATACAGGCGCTACCTGTACACATATCCAACAGACGATACGGTGGTACCGGAATCAACCCAGTAAATTTTTCTTCAATCAATTCTCCAATTGGAGAGCGTGGGACTAGCACTCGTTCATCAACGTAAAATTCCAAACCACAGAACCAAGCTTTATTGGTAAGATAGGGGACTGGAATACGTTCATTAATTCGACGATAAATTTGTGTAACAATCTTTTGGCGTTCGCGGTAAGTTAAGCAAGCGGCTAACATATTGTCAGGAGTATCTGTAGGTAAATAAATGCTGGGAAAAATTAACTGTACGGCTTCATCCCAGGGATTATCAGTACCATGGCCGTAGAAAATGTTAGCGGCATTAAAACAACTGACAGCCCAGCGTAACATATCTCGGATGGTGCGCAACTCAGCGACTGTTTTATTGTTTTTTTGTTCTAGAAACCTCTCCTTTTGAGGAGAGATCGATAAATTTGTCATTATCACCCGTCGCTAATGAAAACGCTGAAAACGAACAACACCTTTCCACTAATTGGAATGGTGTTTAGCACAGTTATCATGCAGCATCTTCAGGTAAAATGGGAATACATTCATCGTTTTTTAAATCGTATGCTAGCATCATGTAGCTATTTATCCTCATCTGGCTCACCCCTTTGCCATCTTGCGGCGATTTGAAATACTTTTGGTATCAGATTATCTATATTTCGTAGATAGCTTGCAAAGCTCTAGGAAATTTTGTGTTGCTGGGTCGTTATCAATATCTTCTTGACTCATATGACACTCTGGCCGCCATTCTCCTGGGTCTTTCCTGTATATTAGCTTGCCATGAGCAGTGTTTGAATCTAGGATTACGAAAGTAATCCCTGATGTGGGGAGCATGAGAGGGGGTTGGTCAGGACAAAGCTCTGCCATTAACATATCGATCAGAGGCATGTGTGAAATTAGCAGTAATCCAGCACAACCTTCTTTAGCTAATGTTCGTAGATAAACAGCAACTTGCTCCGCATCGCCGTTCGGCACTAATTCCTCTACCACTTCCATTGACTGTTCTGGCACAGGGCATTGACTAACAACTTCTGCCAACGTTTGCCTAGCTCGTAAGTAAGGACTAACCAAGACGCGTTGAAGTGATGAAAATTTCTGGTTCTCCAACCATTGCCCCATTATACGGGATTCAGCCATACCGCGCAGCGTCAACGGTCTCGCTGGATCG
Source organism: Achipteria coleoptrata (assembly GCA_000988765.1). Classification (NCBI taxonomy): domain Eukaryota; kingdom Metazoa; phylum Arthropoda; class Arachnida; order Sarcoptiformes; family Achipteriidae; genus Achipteria; species Achipteria coleoptrata. Next base: position 109,035 of record LBFM01006749.1, on the reverse strand, counting down.
TTCACATTCGTTCTTGCTGCTCCATGCCGCATAATAACAATATTCACATTTCACCAAATTTATCCGGGTTCTTCCCATCCCTGAGAACGGGAGACCGCCTTTTTCCATCCAGCATACAGTAGATTACGTTGGGCAGTTGCTAAGGTAGGAATATATTCTCGCTCAATCAATGCCTTGCTTTTTACTTCTTCCAAAGAATCCCAAAAACCTGTTGCCAAACCTGCCAGATAGGCAGCGCCTAAAGCTGTCACTTCAGTAGCTGCCAAACGTTCAACACGCGTACCTAAAATATCTGCCTGAAATTGCATCAAGAAATTATTTGCAACCGCCGCTCCATCAACACGTAAAGCTTGCAAATAAGTGTTCGCGTCAGCCTGCATCGCCTCTAATATATCACAGGTTTGATAAGCAATAGATTCCAATGCCGCCCGAATAATATAGCAACGATTCACCCCGCGCGTTAAACCGAAGATAGCGCCTCTGGCATAAGGATCCCAATAGGGTGCCCCCAGCCCAGTAAAAGCGGGCACAATATAGACTCCATTGGAATCCTTCACTTTTGTTGCAAAATATTCAGAATCACTAGCATCGCTGATTAATTTTAGTTCATCGCGCAGCCATTGAATTGAGGCGCCAGCAATAAATACCGCTCCCTCTAAAGCATAATTCACTTCACCGCCTGAACCGCAGGCAATAGTGGTAAGCAAACCATGATTAGAGGTTACGACTTCAGTACCGGTATTCATGAGCAAAAAGCAACCTGTACCATAAGTATTTTTCGCCATGCCAGGCTGAACACAAAGTTGTCCAAAAAGCGCTGCCTGTTGATCACCCGCAATCCCCGCGATAGGAATTCGCGCACCTTCTTTACCACCGATGCTCGTTTCCCCATATATTTTGGAAGAGGGGCAAACTGTCGGCAACATAATACGTGGAATATCCAGAATTTTTAGGAGGTATTCATCCCACTCAAGTGAACGGATGTTGAACATCATAGTGCGGGAAGCATTAGTATAGTCTGTAACATGTACAGTTCCATGCGTCATCCTCCATACTAACCAAGTATCCACTGTACCAAATAACAGTTCACCGCGGTAAGCGCGTTCACGGGCACCTTTGACGTTATCAAGAATCCATTTCACTTTAGTAGCAGAAAAATAGGGATCGATCACTAATCCCGTGTTAGTACGAATATAGGCATCCATGCCATCTTTTTTTAATTTCTCACAAATTTCTGTTGTACGACGGCATTGCCAAACGATGGCATGATAGATTGGTTTACCTGTTTTTTTTTCCCAAATAATGGTTGTTTCACGTTGGTTAGTGATACCAATGCCAGCGATTTGATCGGCATCAATATCGGCCTGGGCCAATACCTCTATCAACGTTGAACTTTGCGTTGCCCATACTTCCATGGGATCATGTTCAACCCAACCAGGTTTAGGGTAAATTTGCATCAGTTCGCGTTGAGAAACACCAATAACATTAGCATCATGATCTAACACGACGGCTCTAGAACTGGTGGTACCTTGATCAAGTGCTACGATGTATTTTTTCTTTTTTATTGTATTTCCTGTCATTTTAACAACTCGCTTAATGAGCAAAGCTCAAAACAATATGAGACCTCTTTTGAAACCGTGATGAGTGGGGGGGAGCAGTCAAGGTGACAGGGCTGCCACAATCTTCTTTCCCGTAGAGGATATGAGGATTGCTTATCCCCACGCAACAACACGCAACAAAGAAAAGCAGCACGCAGTAGGGTTAGAAAGAGAGGTCTATTCTCAGACCATCGAATGTGGTTTACACCAAAAGCATGTCGAACGAAAGCCAAGGTGGCAAGAGGACGAACTCTTGATCCTAGGTGGTTACGTGATGCGGGTGAGTACCTGCAGCTAACAGAGCTAAAATTTGAAAGGCGACGGGTAATGTTACTTGATATCCTTATTTTTAGGGTTATTGCTTGTAACACTGGCATACCCAGGCAGATAACGGCCAATAAATACCTGATAACACAGTGCTCCCAGACAGGCGCCCATTACAGGCCCGAAAATAGGCACTAAGAAATAAGGAATGGGCTGTATTCCAGTGAAAGCGACCTTTCCCCAACCAGCGAGATAGGTAAAGACTTTAGGACCAAAATCACGGGCAGGATTCATAGCAAAACCAGTTAATGATCCAACAGAGGCACCAATAACTGCCACGGCAACACCTATTAATAAGGGAGTTAAGGGGCCACGAGGAGTACCATTAGCGTCATCAGTTAACGCTAATATCAAACACATGAAGATCGCTGTAATCACTGTCTCAATAAAAAAAGCTTGTACAATAGAAATATATTCATTGGGGTAAGTTGAAAATATACCTGCTAAAAAGAGACTTTTTGGATCGCCGCGCATTATTTGGTGCACTTGTTCAAAATCAACGATTAAGTTGGAATAGAATCCATAAACCAAAGCAGCGGCACAAAATGTGCCAGCGGTCTGCGCGATGATATACGGTATCACCTTATGGCGTTCAAAGTTAGCGAAGAGCCATAGTGCAATAGTCACAGCAGGATTTAAATGGGCACCGGAAATTGCTGAGGTCAAATAAATGGCTAATGCAACCCCAAGCCCCCATACAATACTGACTTCCCACTGACTCAAAACAATACTCCCCACTTTTAATGCGGCAACACAACTTACGCCAAAAAACGTTAATAAAGCAGTCCCTAAATATTCCGCTAAGCATTGGTTTTTTAATGTTGAAAACGAGATTGTCATGTAGTTTTCCTAAAGAAAAAACATTCTTTCTTTTCTAAAGATTGCCTGATCATTTATTTTAAATCTACTGCATAAGGGTGATGTTTCGTTAACAACACTTCAACATGCTTATATTGCCACTTATTTGTATACCCGTTCAACCTGAAGATATCGGAATTCTTGCTGCAGAAGCGTCGTGAGTTTCCTTAACATTATGATGTTGTTTATAATTACATGCATGGCCGTTTCTAGTGTTTTGAACGACAATAGATATAAACCGCGTTTTTTTGGTTTTTTGCCTTGCCTGACCCTCATTCGTTAAGATGTAGAACAGATTTTAATGAAACTACTCTACTGGTCTATCGTTCGAAGTAATTGAGTAATGCTAGTTTTTTCCCGGGTTTTTTTATCTACCTTTTTTACTATTACGGCGCAATACAAACTATGAGTTCCGTCCTCAGCAGGAAGATTGCCAGCAACCACAACGGAACCAGCCGGTATCCGGCCATGGTAAATTTCGCCAGTTCTCCTATCATAAATATGCGTGCTAAGACCGATAAATACCCCCATTGAAATAACACTACCTTCTTCAACAACTACGCCTTCAACGATTTCCGAGCGGGCACCTATAAAACAATTGTCTTCAATAATCGTCGGTGTAGCATTTGTTGGCTCTAATACGCCACCTATGCCAACACCGCCCGCCAAATGGACATTTTTGCCAATGTGCGCACAAGAACCAACGGTAGTCCAGGTATCTATCATTGTACCTTCACCGATAAACGCACCAACATTGACATAACAGGGCATTAATACGGTATTACGGGAAACGAATGCTCCTTTACGTACAGTGGCTGGCGGAACAACACGGCAACCTTCAAGCAAAAAGCGCTCTTCATCGTGGTCAACAAATTTCAGCGGTATTTTGTCGTAATAACGCGTTTCGGCACCTTGTATCACTTGGTTATTATTTATACAAAAAGAAAGCAAGACGGCCTTTTTTAGCCATTGGTGCGTTACCCATTGACCTGCTATTTTTTCTACAACCTGCAAGGTTCCAGCATTTAATAAATCAATGGCGTAGTTAACTGCTTCGCGCACCGGGCCATTTACGTTCGAGGGCGTCATTATCGTACGCTGCTCGAAAGCCTCGTTAATGAGGCTTGTTATCTCTTGTAATGGCTTGATATCGCGTTCTTTCATTTTTTTTTCAAGCACCATCTCTTACTCGTGGACCATATAACGAGGCAATGTCTCATCGGTGCGTAAAGTCAATACCTCGCAGCCATTACTGGTAACCAACAGAGTGTGTTCATATTGCGCCGATAGACTCCCGTCTTTAGTTTTTACCGTCCAGCCATCTTCTTTCATAACATAAATCGGGTAATCACCAGCGTTAACCATAGGTTCAATGGTAAAGGTCATACCTGCTTGCAACACAACACCAGCATCGTCAGCATCATAATGCAAAACTTGTGGGGGTTCGTGAAAGTTTTCACCAATGCCATGACCACAATACTCCCGTACGACCGAAAAACCTTCAGCTTCGATAAACAATTGAATTGCTTTGCCTAAGGCCCGTAACCGAATACCTGGCCTAATCATTTTGATCGCTAAATAAAGACTGTTTTGTGTGACACGGCATAAGCGCTCCCCCAAAATAGTCGGGTTACCCACGATAAACATCTTGGAGGTATCACCATGAAAACCATCTTTAATAACGGTTACGTCAATATTGACGATATCAGCATTTTTTAAGTATTTTTCGTCACTAGGAATCCCATGGCAAACGACGTCATTAACTGAAATACACACAGACTTGGGGAATCCGCGATAACCCAAAGAAGCACAAATCGCCTGCTGATGCTGAGTAATGTGATGGTGACAGATATTGTCCAACTCACTTGTTTTTACGCCGCATTTGACATAAGGGGTGATCATTTCCAATACTTCTGCTGCCAAACGGCCAACGACACGCATTTTTTTGATATCTTCCGCTGTCTTAATTGGGATCGTCATAAGTTGCTCATCGTAATTTAACCATACAAAACAAAAGCAAAAATAATACTATCAGCACTGTTGATGTCATGCCAAATTTATCATGGTAAAATTAGCTCTACAAACGTGATAACATCTGTTTTGACTATCATACTTAACATTCCAGGTGACAATAGATAGTCTGCTTTGTGTTTTTTTCTAATACATCAATTAATAAATGTATTACATTTTAACAAAATGAATTGATATTTTGAATCAAACGAATATCGAAAAGTGTGCGTTTTCTCTAATATTTAAAAGGAGTGATCTACTCAAAGTATCTCGAATCGCCGTTTTGCTGCAAGAGCCTGAGTTCTTGATTCTAGGCTTAAGTAATTCGGGCAAGCAATCCGCCGCTAACACTGCTGTAGTTTGAAAGGCGATGGATATAGACACAAAAGATGGAGTCTTTGCTTCTTTTATGTTATAAACCCGCGCCAGCTACTGCAGCGCGCATACGCTACTTGCCAATAACTTGTTATGTGTCAATGTATTGCTGGAGCTGTTTTCGTGGTTTCTGCTGATAAGTGGGTCGTGTGGTGCACATGAAAGCCGTATCCCCAAAAATATTAAAGAGATAGAGGTTTTAATCATGACTACCATTTCCATGCGCGATATGCTTCAAGCTGGAGTGCATTTTGGCCACCAGACTCGTTATTGGAACCCGAAAATGAAACCTTTCATTTTCTGTGCTCGCAATAAAGTCCATATCATCAACCTTGAAAAAACTGTACTCATGTTTAATGAAGCGTTAGTGCAATTAAAAAAAATATCTTCCCGTAAAGGTAAGGTCTTATTTGTCGGTACCAAACGCGCCGCAACTGATGCGATAAAAAAAACTGCCCTTAGTTGTGATCAATTTTTTGTCAATCATCGTTGGTTAGGGGGAATGCTAACTAACTGGAAGACGGTTCGCCAATCTATCAAGAGGCTAAAGGATCTTGAAGCACAATCTCAAGACGGCACCTTTGAAAAATTCACAAAAAAAGAAGCCCTTATGCGTACGCGCGAGCTCAATAAACTGGAAAACAGCCTAGGTGGTATTAAAAATATGGGCGGTTTGCCAGATGCATTGTTTGTAGTAGACGCCAGTCACGAACACATTGCGATCAAAGAAGCGAATAACCTGGGCATTCCAGTGTTTTCTATTGTTGATACCAACTCTGATCCGGACGGTGTAAATTTTATCGTTCCAGGAAATGATGATGCTGTTCGTGCCATCAATTTATATTTGGCTTTAGTGTCTGCTGCTATTCGTGAAGGTCGTATGCAAGATCTGGTTGTTCAAGCAGAAGAAAATTTGGTCGATATTGAGTAGTTATGCCGGTTTGTTGCCTATTCTCTACCCATCACTTTTCGACCTGCAGCAGGGTTGGCTACAGGTGTTCTCCCCCGTCCGTTGATGACGAATTAGCTTATTATCTACGAATTAAAGGCTCACCTTTTTACAGCAATGCTGGAATTTGAAACACCGTGGATATCAACCCATGGATATCAAATCAATGTATCTACATGCATTGATGTAAGGGCCTTTTAAGGCCCTTTGGCTTATTTAACGATCGAGGGAGGCGCAATGGCAGAAATAACCCCGGCCATGGTAAAAGAACTACGTGAACGTACTGGCGCAGGCATGATGGAATGTAAAAAAACATTGGTTGATGCAGAAGGCGATATTGAACTAGCGATCGACAACATGCGCAAATCTGGGCAGGCTAAAGCTGCCAAAAAAGCAGGACGCATTGCGGCACAAGGAATTATCTTGGCAAAGATGACGTCTGATAATAGGTTCGGCGTCATGTTAGAACTCAATTGCGAAACTGATTTCGTTGCCAGAGATACTACTTTCAAGGCATTTGGCGAAAACATTATGGCTTGTGCGCTGGATAAAAGAATAATCGATATCGACATGCTGCAGGCAAAATTCGCCCAACAACGTGCTGCATTGGTAGCAAAAGTGGGAGAAAACATCAATATTCGTCGCATTAAAACGCTATCTGGCGCAGTGTTGGATACTTATCTGCATGGAAGCCGTATCGGTGCTATGGTAGCGGCAACCTGTGCTGCCAGCGATAAGAATCTCATGAAGCACATTGCCATGCATATTGCTGCTAGTAGGCCTGAATACCTCAACCCTGAAGCTATACCGGCAAATATTATAGCTAAGGAACGGCAAATCCAGCTGGATATTGCCATGCAATCTGGTAAGCCAAGCAATATTGCTGAAAAAATGATAGAAGGGCGGATGTGTAAGTTCGCCAATGAAAATTCCTTAATAGGTCAGGATTTTATCATGGATCCCAGCAAGACAGTCGGGAAGTTATTGGAAGAACATAACATCACCCTAACTGGTTTTATTTGTCTTGAAGTCGGTGAAGGTATTAAAAAAACTGAAACTGACTTTGCTACAGAAGTCGACCCAATAAGCAAACAATCTTAGATAACTTTAGAAAACATCCCCCTATTAACGTTGATGGGCGCTACTGCCTGTCAATATCTAGGATAAAATATGGTAATGAATACGAAACCTATTTATCAACGCATCTTGCTTAAGTTAAGTGGAGAAGCCCTGCAAGGTATGGAGGGTTTTGGGATCGATGCTGCTGTTTTGGATCATATGGCGCAAGAAGTCAAGGAATTAGTTGCACTTAATATTCAGGTTGGGCTTGTTATTGGCGGGGGTAATTTATTCCGTGGCGCAGGATTAGCGCAGGCAGGAATGAATCGCGTTGTTGGAGATCACATGGGTATGCTGGCAACAGTCATGAATGGCTTGGCGATGAGCGATGCGCTTCATCGCGCCTGCGTGAATGCTTGCCTGATGTCTGCCATTCCACTAAACGGGGTGTGCGCTAGTTATAGCTGGGCTGAAGCTATTCGTCTACTACGCCGTAACCGTGTCGTCATCCTTGCTGCTGGTACTGGAAATCCATTTTTTACTACTGATTCAGCCGCCTGTTTGCGTGGTATTGAAATTGAAGCTGAGGCAGTATTGAAAGCGACAAAAGTAAACGGGGTGTATTCTGCAGAGCCTATTAATAATCCTGATGCCATATTATACGAACGATTAACTTATCAGGATGTATTAGAACGTGAATTAAAAGTGATGGATCTTGCCGCCTTCACCTTAGCGCGCGATTATAATTTACCTATTCGTATTTTTAACATGAATAAACCTGGTGCCCTGCGCCGGATAGTGATGGGTGAAAATGAAGGAACACTAATTAACTAGCTCAAAGAGCCAGTCATATGCGAGCAATGCAGCTGCAGTTTGAAAGACGACGGGTATACACATATCGTTTGTAGGATCCTAGTATGATTAACGAAATAAGAAAGGATGCTGAAATGCGCATGGAAAAGTGCGTCAGGGTATTCCAAAGTCATATCAATAAAATCCGTACTGGCCGTGCTTCTTCAGGATTCCTTGATGGTATTCAAGTGAACTGTTATGGTGCCTCTACCCCCCTTCGTCAAGTAGCCAGTATCACGGTAGAAGATGCACGTACCTTAGCTATCACTGTTTTTGATCGCAGCTTAACAGCAGCGGTTGAAAAAGCCATTATGGCTTCTGACTTTGGCCTCAATCCCTCCTCTGCAGGAAGCGTGATTCGAGTCCCTTTACCTCCGCTGACAGAAGAGCGTCGCAAAGATTTTATAAAAGTTGTACGAGATGAAGCAGAGCAAGCGCGCATCTTAATACGTAATGTGCGGCGCGATGTTAATCATAAGGTTAAAAGGCTACTAAAAGATAAAGAGATTAGTGAAAATGAAGAACACTTTTCCCAAGAAGATATTCAAGTACTGACTGATCTGTACATCAAACGAATCAATGAAAAACTGGCGGATAAAGAAGCGGAGTTGATGGTAGTCTAAAATCTGTTATCGCTAAATCTCCTTCATTTAAAAGAAAAGCAGTCCGGTTATGGAACAACTGACGATTCTTGGTGCTACTGGTTCAGTGGGCATCAGTAGCCTGGCGATAGTGCGGGCCAACCCTGATCTGTTTGCAGTAAAAGCACTGGTGGCCGGACATAATGTCGGTCTTATGGCGCAACAATGCCTAGAGTTTTCGCCGACATATGCTTCAATGATCGATGAAGCGGCCGCTCAGGCACTACGCTTTATTCTGTCTGAGCAGAAAGGACGTACCCAAGTTTTTTCTGGACAAAAGGCAGCCTGTGAGCTAGCGGCACTTGATGAGGTGAATCAAGTGATAGCTGGCATTGTTGGTATCGCGGGGTTATTGCCCACCTTGGCTGCCGTGCGCGCTGGCAAAAAAGTCCTATTAGCCAATAAAGAATCACTGATAACTTGCGGTCGCCTTTTCATGGAGGCGCTCCACCGCAGCCGCGCGCAGCTATTACCTGTTGATAGTGAACACAATGCTATATTTCAAAGCTTGCCTGAAAAAATCCAGCGCCAGCTTGGTTACTCCTCGCTTGTGGCAGGCGGGGTATCTGGCATTATCCTGACAGGTTCTGGCGGCCCTTTTCGTGATACCCTCCTATCACAATTGCCCAATATGACACCAGAACAAGCCTGCATCCATCCTAACTGGTCTATGGGACCCAAAATCTCAGTAGACTCTGCTACCATGATGAATAAAGGGCTGGAATACATTGAAGCTCGATGGTTATTTAATGCGACAGCAGAACAAATAGAAGTGATCCTGCATCCGCAATCAATCATTCATTCCATGGTGCGTTATCATGACGGTAGCGTCCTAGCTCAGCTAGGTTGCCCTGACATGCGTATCCCCATTGCCCATGCTATGGCCTATCCGGCTAGAATTCATTCAGGGGCGGCCCCTGTAGATTTTTGCCAAATGGCAACGCTCACCTTCTCTAATCCTGATGAAAGACGTTACCCTTGTTTAGCGTTGGCCATAGAAGCTTGTAAAATAGGACAGGCAGCTACCACTATTCTGAATGGTGCCAATGAAATGGCTGTAGCGGCATTTTTGGAGAAAAAAATTAAATTTACCGATATTGCCATTATCAATCATCAGGCACTGGAAAACGTGGTGGCGATAGAGCCAACCAATATTGAAGAGGTGTTAGAAATCGATAAGTTGGTAAGAACTGAAGCCTTACGGCTAATAGCCGCCATGAACTACCCTTAAGACCATCCAATCGATATGCTGTGGGTATATGAAATATTCACCCGATCAAGCAGCGCTTTTCATTCGTAGAGAAAATCGAATGTCAACACCAGAACTATTATCTCCGGCCGGTACTTTAAAGCACATGCGCTATGCTTTTGCTTATGGTGCCGACGCGGTTTATGCCGGTCAACCTCGCTACAGTCTGCGGGTACGCAATAACGAATTCAATCATGATAATTTGGCGCAGGGCATTAGCGAGGCGCATCAGCTTGGAAAGCGCTTTTATGTTGTTGTTAATATTGCCCCGCATAACGCTAAATTAAAAACCTTCTCGCAAGATTTACATCCTATTATTGAGATGAATCCTGACGCGCTAATTATCTCTGATCCCGGCTTGATTATGATAGTACGAGAAAAATTTCCACAGATGGATATCCACCTGTCGGTTCAGGCTAATACTGTTAACTGGGCCGCCGTTAAATTTTGGCAACAGATGGGATTAAAAAGAGTGATTTTGTCGCGGGAGTTGTCGTTGGAAGAAATAGGTGAGATGCGTACCCAAGTACCTCAAATGGAAATAGAGGTCTTTGTGCATGGCGCCCTGTGTATGGCTTACTCTGGGCGTTGCCTGCTTTCTGCCTATATCAATAAGCGAGACCCTAATCAAGGCGCTTGCACCAACGCTTGTCGTTGGAAATACGTTGTTTTACCGGCAAAAGAAGATGACATGGGTGACATTGTTAGTATTCATCAACCAGGCCCTAATCAACAAGCTGAACCTGGATTAACGAGTTTACCTATTGAGCCGCCTTTGATTCTTACAGAACCTCAACGCCCTAGCGAATACATGATGGCTGATGAAGACCAGCATGGTAGCTATATCATGAATTCAAAAGATCTTTGTGCCGTCGAACACGTAGCGCGACTGACACAAATGGGGATACATTCACTAAAAATAGAAGGCCGTACCAAGTCTTTTTATTACTGCGCCCGTACGGCACAAGTTTATCGTCGTGCCATCGATGATGCTATAGCAGGTAACCCATTTGATACAACATTGCTGACTACGTTAGAGGGGCTAGCGCATCGTGGTTATACCGCAGGATTTTTGCAGCGTCACCCGCATAACACCTATCAAAATTACGATTACAGCCACTCTACAATCAGACAACAACAGTTTGTTGGCGTATTTACTGGCCAATACCGAGATATCTTGGCAGAAGTAGCGGTAAAAAATAAATTCTTTGCCGGTGATCATGTTGAGATGATGACACCGTCCGGTAATATTCAATTTTCTGTAGCGACGATTCAAAATCGGCATGGGCAATCAATAGATGTGGCTCCTGGGGAGGGGCATGTCGTTTATTTGTCAATACCAGAAATAAGGGACACCAGCTATGCCTTATTAATCCGTCACCTTACTAACTAAGTTGGAACCCTATTGCCGGCATTAGCTGATTAGGTTATGAGGTGGTATAGGGGCATTAACTTTTATTTGCCTTCAATCGCCGCATTATTGGTTCAAATTCTGGTGTGGCACGGCGTGGCAAGGTGTCCGGTTTATGTTGTTCCATATTTTTCCAATAGGACCAGGGTACTTTGCTTTTACCCAGTTCATAATCCATAGCATCCCAGCTATCTGCACGGAAAGTATAAAATGCCCAATGAGCCTGCTTATTATCCAGCACGCTAAGCACATCTTCCAAATACTGTCGGCACCCAGCCAACTGACGAATACAACCAAACTCCCCTATCACGATCCGGTTAGCGGGAATATTATGCAACCTGGCCCAGTTAAAGGGCTGTTGCAGCCAAGAGGCAACACGTTTAGCATCCCACATTTCTGTACCCTGAGAGAAAGGTACTTTGCCAGGATACGGCCATGGTTTGGCTCGTTTCAGATTGGGTCCGCTGGTTGCGGCATAGGGTTCATACATGTGCACACTGTACAGCACCCGTCTGTCTGAAAGCGTGGCTGGCCAGTAACTAAAACTGTCGGCAGAACCGTACCAGCCGCTATCGACCATAATCGGCGTCAGCGCATCAACCTCGCGAATGGCTTTAATGATCTCTTGATAAAACAATGGCAAATCCCGGGGAGATCCTTTGACTTTTTGATACCAGCGTTGTTGGTCGCTAAGTGGACTATGCTCTACCAGCCCACCATGCTTCTCTGGCGCAGGTTCATTAATCAGGTTATAAGCTGCCACAGCCGGATGATTCTTTAACAGGCTAGCCAGATCGCGCCAGAACGCCGCACTTTGTTTCCAGTAAGCTTTGTTTTGCCACAGGCGGTCGTCAAACTGGCCATTGTTATTCTGGCTCCAACGCATCCCGGGAAGCGATAAAGGAGTGATCACCACCTTAAGCCCTGCTGACTGTATCTGTTCTAGCGTAGTCTTTAGTATCGCCAGATCCTCTGGTACCAAACCTTGGTAATGGTCAGCATTACCAATGAGAAAATCGCGTTGCGCCGGCCGCCACTTATCATAGGAAAGACGTACCCAGCTGGCACCGTAGTCATGTAAGGCGGTGAAATAGGCTTTATCCGGCGGCAGGCGGTTAAAACTGTTACCGCCGTACTGTGGTGTGTCCCAGAAAGAGATTTTTTCTGATGCCGGGGTTATGAAAGAAAGGGACCCCAACAATACAGCGACTAAAAGACGTTTTACAGGAAAAATATTGAAAGTCATCATGCCGTTTCTCTCTATAACATCAGGAACAGATCAACGCCTTCTCCAAACCGTCGTGACGAGTGGGAGGAAGTCAAGACGCCCGGGGCCGTGCAGCAACCGGAGTGTACAAAGAAGTACATGAGGATTGCATGTCCCCGCGCAACGAAGAATTCGTACCACTAAATTCGTACCACTACAGTAGGTTTGGAAAGAAGTCTATTGCGTCAGATGCGGGCTATTTTATCTGCCATCTTTGCCGACGATCATGACACAGAGTTTTGCGCAGATCTTGCTGTGAATATGTATATCCACTTGATGCTCTCCCAACATGCGCAAGGCCCCCTGTGGTAACCTTATCTCACGCTTATTAACGGAAATTCCAGCGTCGTTGATTGCTTTAGCGACGTCGCGCATGCCAATAGAACCAAACAGTTTCCCTTCTTCTCCCGCTTTAGCAGCAATAGTGACTGTACCTAAACTACTGATTTTGTCAGCACGGATTTGGGCTTCTGCTAATGCTGTTGTGAGTTTTTCTTCTAGTTCAGCACGACGAGCGTTAAAAAATTCTATATTGTTTTTTGTCGCCAGTACCGCCTTTCTTTTAGGTACTAAGAAATTGCGTGCATACCCTGGTCTTACATTTACCTGTTTGCCAAAGCTACCCAGGTTTATGACTTCATCAAGTAAAATAACTTCCATCAAGGTTTATCCTTCTAAAATTGCTACCGGAAGAAAAGAGCTCAGTGATGACAATCAGTATAGGGTAATAAAGAGAGATAACGTGCCCGTTTGACAGCCCGCGCCAGTTGACGCTGATATCTTGCCTTTGTACCGGTAACTCGGCTTGGGATTATCTTGCCATTTTCTGTAATGTAATTTTTTAATACAATAATATCTTTGTAGTCTATTTCTTGAGTGCCTTCAGCAGTGAAGCGACAAAACTTGCGGCGTCGGAAATAACGTGCCATTCGGTTAGTCTCCAGATTTATTTCGTTTCATTAAGTGAAGTGACGATCGATACGAACAGGCTGTTTACCAGACAATGTTGCCAGACAACAGAGTGCCTTCCCTACCGTGACGAATGGGAGGAGAAGTCAAGATGCTCCTCGCGCAATAAGCTTTGCTCCCAGGCGAATACATGAGAATTCTCGTCCCCCGCGCAACGCAGCCTTGCACCACATTGCACTACATTGCACTACATTGCACTACAGAAGTAGGTTTTGAGAAAGCGATCCAATAACGAACTTCAGGCAACAACGTTATCCTCTACAGTATCCTCTTGACTATCTTCAGACTCATCAGCGTTGAGCTCAGGAATAAAATCTTCCTGCACTTCTTTCCGTTCAGGCCTTGTCTTTGTTAGCATAGGGGAAAGTTCCGTAATGGCTCGCTTAGAACGCATAATCATGCTACGAATCACCGCATCATTATAGCGAAAGCTAGTTTCTAGCTCACTGATGGTTTCTTGCGGCACTTCGATGTTCATTAAAACGTAATGCGCTTTATGCAATTTATTAATTGGATAAGCGAGTTGACGGCGGCCCCAATCTTCTAAACGATTAACTTGGCCTGCTGCATTGGCGATAACCGTTTTATAGCGTTCTATCATGCTCGGGACCTGTTCGCTTCGATCAGGATGAACCATAAATACGATCTCGTAATGATGCATTACACTTTCCTTAGGGATTGTTAGCCTACTATTGCGGACAACTGCTGCCGAACTATACTGGCATCTCATCGGAAACTCAAGAGATCCACTACGTTTGGAGTTATCCTGTGATAATGACTGTCGCACAAGCGTAGCAACGTTCGTCAGCCAGTGATACATGTAGTGATTTTACCCCAAGCCGTTCTGCTAGTTCAGCAGCGCGTTGGTGCAAGAGCAGCATTGGTTTTCCTAGTGCGTCGTTTATTATTTCAAATTGTTCAAAAGCCAGGCCGTTGCGAAACCCGGTGCCAAGCGCTTTGACTGCTGATTCTTTAACAGCAAAGTGTTTAGCCAAAAAACGTACTGGTTGCTGATGTTGTTGATATAGCTGCCATTCCGTTTTGCACAATATACGTTTGGCGAATTTATCACCACGGCGTTTAAGGGCAAGCCCAATTCTTGCAATTTCCACAATATCGGTTCCTAATCCGATAATGCTCATTGTTGCCGCGCTTTTTGCATTAACGATTTCATCTGAGAGACCGCGGTGGCCAAACCGATCATGCTTGCCCGACTAATAATGGCGTGCCCAATATTTAATTCACGAATTTTAGGCATCGCCGCTATCTTGTGGACATTATGGTAAGTTAAACCATGACCGGCATTCACTGTAATGCCCTTATTGGTTGCATAGGTAACAGCATGAGTAATGCGTTGTAATTCTGCCTGGCGAACAAGCGTATTTTGTGCATCCGCATAGGTGCCGGTATGAATTTCAATACAGGGTACCCCTACAGTGACGGCTGCCTCTATTTGACGTACATCGGGATCGATAAATACTGATACCACTATTCCAGCATGGGATAATTGCCTGACGACAAGGGTGATTTTATCGATTTGTCCAGCGACATCTATTCCGCCTTCTGTGGTAATTTCTTGTCTTTTTTCAGGGACCAAACAGCAAGCATGTGGCTTCAAGCTACAGGCAAGATCAAGCATTTCGTCAGTGGTTGCCATCTCCAGATTCATGCGTGTCTGAATAGTTTGGCGTAATACTTTAACATCACGGTCAGTAATGTGACGCCGGTCTTCACGCAGATGAATCGTAATGCTATCAGCCCCTGCTTGTTCAGCAATAAAAGCTGCTTGTACAGGATCTGGAAACCGGGTGCCGCGTGCGTTGCGTAATGTGGCAATATGGTCGATATTGACACCCAGTAGTAGATCGTCAGTCATAATACTTTCCTCCCAATGGTCCTTATGGTTGTGAAAGAGAGATCTATTGTTAACTATCATATCCTAGACTACGCAGGGTCCGCTCATCGTTTGCCCAGCCAGATTTTATAGTTACCCACAGGTCAAGATACACTTTCGCTTTAAGCATTCGTTCTATGTCTCGACGTGCTTCAATGCCAATAGTTTTTATTTTCTGCCCTTTATCACCAATGATGATCTTTTTTTGCCCTTTACGTTCAACCAAAATCAATCCTCTAATGCTATAATCCGCTTGCTTATTTTGGATAAATTGTTCGATATTAACAGTGGTGGCGTAAGGTAATTCTTCACCTAAAAAACGAATCAGTTTTTCACGGATGATTTCCGAGGCCATAAAACCTCGCGAGCGATCAGTGAGACTTTCTTTAGGGAAATAATGCGCTGTTGGTGATATATGTTGGCGGGCAATATTTTTGATAATTTCTAGGTTCATACCGTTTTTAGCAGAAATTGGTATCAAATCGATAAAATTAAGCTGTTGACTAAGAAAGGACAGGTGAGGCAACAAGGTAGATTTATTGGTAAGATTATCAACTTTATTAATAGCTAATAGCACGGGACATGCTGTGCGGCGCAGTTTGTTCAGTACCATTTCATCATCTACAGACCAATTAATGCCTTCAACAACGAAAATAATCAATGCGGCGCTGCTGATGGCATGAGTTGCCGTGCGGTTCATGAGGCGATTGAGGGCCTGTTTTCCCTTACTATGTAACCCGGGTGTATCAATATAAATAGCTTGATAAGGGCCCTGTGTGTGAATGCCAAGAATGCGGTGTCTTGTTGTTTGTGGTTTAGGTGAGGTGATAGAGACTTTTTGCCCCACTAATTGATTTATCAAGGTAGATTTACCTACATTAGGACGTCCAAGGATGGCAATAAATCCGGCGTATGTCTTTTCTTCGTTCACTCAAGTTTCCACAGTTGTAATATTTTTTGCGCTGCGGCCTGCTCTGCTTGACGTCGGTTTGATCCGGTGCCTGTCACTAGCGCACTTATGCCACTCACTTGGCAATGGACGGTAAATTCTTGAAGGTGGGCTTCACCATGAACTTTAGTGATGACATAATTAGGCAACGGCAGACGACGGCTTTGTAGATATTCTTGTAGCCTGGTTTTTGGATCTTTTTGTTTGTCGTCTGGGGCGATTTTTTCCAGCCGTTCATGATACCAGGCCAAAATCAATCGTTCCACGGTTTGAATGTCGCTATCCAAAAATATACTACCGATGATAGCTTCTACAGCGTTGGCTAAAATAGATTCACGCTGAATTCCTCCTGTTTTTAGTTCACCAGGGCCAAGATGCAGGCATTCTCCTAAATCAAATTCCAAGCCTATTACGGCTAATGTACGTCCCCTTACCAAGGTTGCCCGCATTCTGCTCATATCGCCTTCATTAACCTGAGGAAAACGCTGGTATAGTTCGTTCGTAATTACAAAACTTAAGATAGCATCTCCGAGAAATTCCAGGCGCTCGTTATGGTTAACGTTAGCACTGCGATGTGTTAACGCCTTCTGTAATAACGCTTGGTGCCGAAAATCGTATCCCAATCTATTTTGAAGATTATTGATTATCGTGGGATTGATGATGTTCATCAGTTTCTCTCGTGTTTTTGCTGGTCTTTAGCATTGCCTTGTCCCTGCCTAATGAATCCTAGCATGGTTTTGGAGTACTCTACCCTCTATCAATGGATTTGCAACAACCTGTAGAATAATACTGACCGCGACTATGCTCCTCGCCCTTCAAACTGCAGCTGTGTTGATCGAAGATGATTGCCAGAATCAGGCAGCCTTTTAGGTTCAAGAGCTCACGCCTTTGCTGCCTTGGTGATGACTCATAAATGTTGATTGATATATTAGACTTCTTTCCAAACCTACTGCGTGGTGAGAATTCTGCGTTACGCGGTGCTCGCCATCCTCATGTACTTACTTGGGAACGAAGGTTGCTGCGCGCCGTGCGCCTTGACTTCTCCCCCACTCGTCACGGTTTGGAAAGAAGTCTATTGGCGTCTTGTACGAGAAATGATTTATGATAGTTTCCATAGAAGTTAGTTGCCGATATTGTAGTCAAGTAGCACCTGTTCGTAAGCATGGCACAGGAAAAATAGGCTCCCCTCGTTACCACTGTCGCTCTTGCCAGAAGATTTTTCAGCTCCATTATCGCTATAACGGACATAAGCCCGGAATAAAGGAAAAAATTGTTGATATGGCCATGAATGGTTCTGGGGTGCGGGATACGGTTAGGGTGCTGAAGGTGAGCATTAATACAGTCCTGCAAACGCTACAACGCTTGTGATGCATGACCCAATTTTGCAATAAAATTTTCGATGGGACAGCGCCCTGATTAGGGCCCCATTGCTAATAGTGCCTTCATGACGGACGCTGATCGTTTTGCTGTTAACGCTAAAAACTTGTCAAAGTTTATGCTTGACTGCTGATCGGCAAGATCAGAAATTGTCCGCACGACGATAAACGGAGTATCAAACTGGTAACAAACCTGGCTGATTGCCCCTGCTTCCATTTCCACTGCAGTGACTGTTGGAAAGCGATGAGATACCGGCATTAATAGCGCATTGTTCGCGCTGCTGTTGATAAAGCTATCTCCGCTGCAAATCAGACCGGATACAGCACGTAATCCTAATTGTCGAACGCAATCCTTGACTAACTGAATCAGTCTCGGATCTGCTTTAAAAAAAACCGGGCATCCTACCATTTGTCCAGGTAGATAGCCAAATGCAGTAATATCTACATCGTGGTAACACACCTCTTCGGAAAGAACAATATCACCAATTTTAAGCCCGCTGGCTAATCCACCTGCTGATCCGGTATTGATGATCTTATTGGGGTGAAAATATTCAAGCAGCAGTGTAGTCCCCACAGCCGCCGAAACTTTGCCAACGCCTGATTTTAATAAAGCAACCTCAACTCCATACAACAGACCGCTATAGATTTCATAACTTGCTCGTGACCAAGTTTGACATTGTATAATATGATCGCGCAGCAGCGCCACTTCTTGTTCCATTGCCACAATAATTCCTATCATGGGCATTTATTTCTCCTAATTGAAGACTTTTAGTCGCCTATTTAATCAACTCTACCGATCAATTAACGCATTTGATGACATCGATATGATTTAATGTTGATACTATTGTGCTATAACCTTGTGCTATAACCTCTCGCCTTTTAAATTACAGCTGTATTGACTGCGGATACTCACTAGAATCAGGTAGCCCCAGGCTACACTTATTGGGCTCACTCCCCTTAGCCACCTCGCTGCAATTTGGAATACTTTTGGCACAAAAGCACCCTAAAAAGTAATCCAATGGATAAAGGAACGCTATGAGCGATGAATTAAAAAATGATAGATATCTGCGCGCCTTATCTCGCGATGCCGTTGACGTGACGCCTATTTGGATCATGCGTCAAGCTGGTCGTTATTTGCCAGAATACAAGGCGGTACGGGCCGAGGCTGGTGATTTTATGTCCTTATGCAAGAATGTGGACCTGGCTGCAGAGGTTACCTTACAACCGTTACGCCGTTACCCCCTAGATGCTGCTATTTTATTTTCTGATATTTTAACCATTCCGGATGCGATGGGAATAGGGCTTTATTTTGATCCCAAGGAAGGCCCACGTTTCCAATTACCTATTGCTTGTAGAGCTGATGTCTTGAAACTGCAGATCCTAGATCCGGAGCAAGAATTAAGTTATGTCATGGACATTATCAGAGCGGTTCGTCGTGCATTGGCAGGAACAGTGCCTCTTATCGGTTTTTCTGGTAGTCCTTGGACACTAGCAAGTTATATGGTAGAGGGGGCGAGTAGCAAAGTTTTCGGCAAATTAAAAAAAATGATGTATGCAGAACCTGCTATTCTTCATCTTTTGTTGGATAAGTTGGCTGATAACGTGATTTTGTATTTAAATGCCCAAATTAAAGCTGGGGCGCAATCAGTGATGATTTTTGATACTTGGGGGGGAGTATTAACTTACGAAAACTATATAGCATTCTCTTTGCACTATATGCATAAAATTATCGATAGTTTGATATCTGAAAATGAAGGTAGGCGGGTACCGATCACGTTATTTACCAAAGGCGCTGCAGGACGATGGCTTGAGATAATGGCAGAGACGGGCTGTGATGCACTTGGGTTGGATTGGACAGTGGATATCGTTGACGCGCGACAACGAGTGGGAGATAAAGTTGCCTTACAAGGGAACATGGACCCTGGCGTGCTCTACGGAGATCCGGCACGCATTGAACAAGAAGTGTCAAGTATTTTAGCTAATTTCGGCCATAACAATGGCCATATATTTAATTTAGGGCATGGTATCTATCAAGATACGTCAACGGTGCATGTTGCTGCTTTGGTGGAAGCAGTCCACAGGGCCTCTGCGCCCTATCATCACTAAAGAGGCTCACTCTTGTTATTTTGCATCTCAGTGCCAGGTTTATTTGGTATCATATTGATATACCAATTGTTTTTCAAACTGGCAGCTGTCTTGGCTGCAGGTATTCCCCCAAAAATGCGATGATTGTTCGTCATTTTGCGCTTAACATGCTAAACAATGCGAAAAAATATGCCACCCTTAAAAAAGGGCCTTCTTAAAGAATTACCTAAAAAGCAGCCTGGAGCAATATAACGCTTCATACAATTTTGCAACAGAATTTTTGATGGGACAGCCCTGGCACTTACCATAATTTTACTTGATCTTGTGTTCGGTTTTGGTAGGGTTGGGAGTTTTGTTAACCAGATTTGTTAACCAATAGATAGCGAGTGGAATATATGACTATTAAAGTAGGTATCAATGGTTTTGGCCGCATCGGGCGCATCACTTTTCGCGCGGCTCAAAGACGCTCTGACATCGAAATTGTTGCTATTAACGATCTACTGGACGCGAGCTATATGGCATATATGTTGAAATACGACTCTACGCACGGGCGTTTCAACGGCACAGTGGCAGAAACAGATGATGGCTCTTTGATCGTTAATGGTAAGACGATTCGTGTTACTAACGAAAGGGACCCGGGAAATTTAAAATGGGGTGACCTTAACGTTGACGTGGTTGCTGAAGCAACGGGACTGTTTTTAACAGATGAGACGGCGCGCAAACATATTATTGCGGGAGCTAAGAAAGTTGTCTTAACCGGTCCTTCTAAAGACGATACTCCAATGTTTGTCATGGGAGTGAATCATTGTTCCTATGCAGGACAAGATATCGTCTCTAATGCATCTTGTACTACTAACTGTTTGGCTCCCCTGGCTAAAGTCGTTAATGACAAATTTTGTATCATTGAAGCGTTGATGACTACTGTACATGCGATAACTGCTACCCAAAAAACGGTTGATGGCCCATCTTATAAAGATTGGCGAGGAGGTCGTGGGGCATCCCAAAATATTATCCCCTCTTCTACAGGTGCAGCCAAAGCTGTTGGTAAGGTTATTCCTGAATTAAGTGGAAAGTTGACTGGTATGGCGTTTCGTGTACCAACGCCGAATGTATCTGTGGTTGATTTGACAACCCGTATAGCAAAGCCTGCTACTTATCAGGAAATTTGTGAAGCTATCAAAGAGGCCTCTCAAGGCAAACTCAAAGGAATTTTGGGATACACCGAAGACGATGTGGTCTCTAGCGATTTCAACGGCGAAACCCTTACGTCGGTATTTGATGCCAAGGCAGGTATTGCACTAAGCGATCATTTTGTAAAACTGGTTGCTTGGTATGACAATGAGACTGGTTATTCAAATAAAGTACTGGATTTGATAGCGCACATTGTTGCTCATTAATCGCCATGTATCCAAAATATCTCGAATGGGAGTCAAGGCGCAAGGGCGTAGAGCCCTTGCTCTTTCTTAGAGTTAAGTGATTTTTGGTGAATACCCCCCCCCGCACAGACATCAATGCAGCTGAAGATTTGAAAGGCGACGGATATACTACAGATTTCTTAAATCGAGCACGTCGTGCATCCCAAATAAGCCTTTCTTTTTTCCTGATAACCAAACAGCCGCTCTGGCAGCGCCATTGGCAAAAATCATACGGTTAGAAGCTTTGTGAGTGATTTCTATCCGTTCACCAATGTCTGCAAACATCGCAGTGTGTTCACCGATGATGTCACCAGCACGAATAGCAAAAAAACCTATGCTGCCTGGTGCACGAGGCGCCTGGTTACAACCTTTTCTTGTATATACGGCGCACTGTTTAATATCACGATCTAATGTCTTAGCGATCGCTTCGCCCATAGCCAGCGCAGTACCAGAAGGAGCATCTGCCTTGGCGCGGTGATGTGCTTCAATTATATCAATATCGGTATGATGACCTACTGCTTTTGCCACTTTTTCCAGTAGTTTTAATATGATGTTAATACCAGGGCTAAAATTAGCCGCGAAGACAATGGCAATACCGCAAGCAGCCTGACGAATTCTAGCTTTACCAGTATCATCAAAACCAGTGGTGCCGATAACCATGTTTTTGCTGTATTGACAGCAAAATGCCAAATGTGACAGAGTGGCTTCAGGGCAAGTAAAATCGATCAATAACTCAAAATCATCCACTATGCTGGATAAATTATCGCTGATCTTGACATTGGTTCGTCCAATGCCAACCATTTCGCCTACATCAATGCCTATTAGTGAAGACCCCACCTTCCCTAAAGCAGCGCCAAGTTTGATACTTTCATGCCGCGAAACGGCAGTAACAACCTGTCGCCCCATGTGCCCACCGGCACCGGCTATGGCAACGCTGATCTTAGTCATTGATAGTTATGCCTTTTCTCCAGTTTTCATATTAAACAGATAGACTTAGCAAGTCACTATCGATCGCTATACCCATTGGCTCTCAAAACGCTGTAAACGGCTATGCATAGAATTATCAACAACATCATGATTTCAAAAGAAAATTCACGACGCTTCTCCAGCAAGAATTCCAGTATCTTCAGGTTGAATGGGTACATATGCTCACAATTGCTCCCTGACGTCAATCCATTCGCTATTTCGTGAATCCCAATATTTTTCGTCTTACCACTGTTATAGAACTGTAAAACTCGTGGAAATGTAAGCTTAGGGCTACTCAAGAAGCATTATTTGAACTGCAAAGGTTGAGGAGTGCCGTAACCTTAGTTACCAATAATAAACCAGCCCATGATTTATTAGATACATTGAATATCCGCTTATTTTGGGCGAGAATGTAACTGTATCACTCAGTTGCATTTTTATTATTCTATCAGGAATAACATATCAGTCTTAATTCTGTTGGAGATAGCATGCGTACTTTATGGCGAATAATCGCGGTATTTTTTGGGTTGATTTGGCGGTTAACGCGTTTTCTTAGAGAGTTTTTTTTGAGTTTGCTTGTTATCTCCATAATACTGCTAGGGGGGGCGTGCTATTTACATTTACAAGAACAATATAAACCCAGCACGTTTACAAAAGGGGCATTGCTGATCGATCTCAACGGTATCATTGTCGAATCCCCCCCCACTAATGACGGATGGTGGAGTAAATTGCTAGATGAACCAGAAGAGCCAAAAGAAACATCATTATTTACATTAGTTAATTCTATTAAGCATGCTAAGCGCGATAACAATATTACTGGCATCGTATTGTTACTGAATCATTTTGATGGGGCTACTCAACCTTCGTTGCACTACCTTGGTAAAGCACTAAAGGCATTTCGTGACAGTGGAAAACCTATTTATGCTGTTAGCGACTCTTATGACCAGTCAGCTTATTATCTTGCTAGTTTTGCTGACACCATTTACCTTTCTCCCCAAGGCAGTGTGATACTGACAGGATTTGCCACAAATAGCTTTTACTTTAAATCATTGCTGGAAAAGTTACGCATTACACCTCATATTTTCCGAGTTGGCACCTATAAGTCTGCGGTTGAACCTTGGATGCGCAATGAGATGTCCCCAGAAGTTAAAGAAGAAACTCAGCGCTGGATAGAAG
This sequence comes from Achipteria coleoptrata, assembly GCA_000988765.1. Classification (NCBI taxonomy): domain Eukaryota; kingdom Metazoa; phylum Arthropoda; class Arachnida; order Sarcoptiformes; family Achipteriidae; genus Achipteria; species Achipteria coleoptrata. Next base: position 85,612 of record LBFM01006749.1, on the reverse strand, counting down.
GTTTATGGGGACATTATCTTAATACTATTGCTGCCAACCGTGATCTCTCTGCTGAAAAAATATTTAAAAATGCTGGCAAAGTGTTAGCGGAGCTGCAGGTGTTAGAAGGCGATATGGCTCAATATGCCCTGAATAACAAGCTGGTTGATAAATTGGCTGAAGGTCCGGCTGTTCGTGATGAATTGTTAAAAGCGTTTGGTTTGAATAAACAAATTCGAGACTTTAATTATATTCACTTCGGCGATTATCTAAATATTATCGATGACCGACAAGAAGATAGCGAGAAAAGCAATCGGATTGCTGTTGTTTCTATCGATGGTGAAATTGTTACTGGCCATCAACTGCCGGGGAGTGCAGGTAGTGCTACCATTGCTGCCCAGATCAGAAAAGTACGTCTTGATCCTGATGTCAAAGCGTTGGTATTGCGTGTCAATAGCCCTGGTGGAAGTATTGACGCCTCTGAAGCGATCCGTGCTGAATTAGCCGCTTTGCGCAATGCCAATAAACCCATTGTGGTTTCTATGGGCACGGTGGCTGCCTCTGGAGGATATTTTGTATCAACACCCGCTAACTATATCATAGCTGACCAAAGTACAATCACAGGTTCCATCGGTGTTTTTGCTCTTTACCCTACCTTTGAAAATATGCTTGATACTGTGGGTGTTCACGTTGACGGTGTGGCGACTTCTTCCCTTGCTGATTTATCCATAGGGAAATCATTACCGGTTGAATGGGCTCATATAATCCAGCTATCTGTTAACAATTCTTATAAAAATTTTGTTGATTTAGTTGCCTCGGCTCGCCATAAAACACCGGGGCAAGTAGATAAAATTGCCCAAGGTCGTATATGGATAGGCACTGAAGCAAAGGAAAATGGCTTGGTGGATCAACTAGGAGATGTTGACGATGCCATTATGAAGGCAGCAGAGTTAGCTAAGCTAAAAAACTGGCAGGTTAACTGGTCTATCGAGCAACCCAGTTGGCGCGAGATCATTTCTCAAAAAGTGGATACAGAGATTCGTATGATATTGCCGAAGGCAATACGAGCGACAACACTTATCGACCTAACCAAAACAAAAAAACAACCTAGTTTATTACTTAAGACATTAAACGATCCCCAACATCGTTATGCCTTATGTTTACAATGTGAAAATATTCCTTAACACTCTTGGGCAAGCAAGTTCCAGGGATTCTATAAAGCTGAGAATATCAGATTGATACCCAATAGATTTCAAGATACAGGCAGGCATTAACTGAACCAATCCCCGGGCTTACTCAAGTAAATGAGTATCGATCTAGTGTTTCAAGCATGTTCAAGAAGATGAAAAGAGAGACCAGTAACCTGATGGGATAACGAATCTGTGTGCATCCCTCTCCTCTATCAAATTTAAGAAATACACAGGACAGGCTATGAACTTTACTGCTAACTTAGGTCTTTGTGTAGATACCCTGTGCTCACAAGGTCGGCGATGCCAGAAATTTTGCTGGACGTTCCAGGAGGTACGTACGGCAATTATTGTGCTCATTGATACAACCTACTGCAGCACAATTGAATAATACCAGTAAACTAATACCAGTAAACTAATACCAGTAAACATAGTTAGTTTGTCGCTTATAGCTCATCTGATACAATGATCTACACTACTTTCTGCCATTTCTGCCATCCGACGCTTATCAGTATCCTGTGATACGATAAATGCGGTCTTTAAAAACTAAGTCCTTTAAAAACTAAGTCCTTTAAAAACTAAGTCCTTTAAAAACTAAGTCCTTTAAAAACTAAGTCTTAAGATGTTTTCTTACCTCAGTCTGTCACATTTCGTAGAACACGGACCCGAGATTCTTAATAATGTTAACGGGTGTGTATGTGTACCAGTACATAAAAGAAATGCGAAGTTTATTGCTCTTAGCCATTCCTGTCGTCGTCGCTCAAGTCTCCCAAACAGCGATGGGCGTTGTTGATACTATTATGGCAGGTTCAGTTAGTGCTACTGACATGGCCGCTGTCGCTGTGGGAACATCTATTTGGCTACCCGTCATTCTTCTTGGACATGGCTTACTATTAGCACTTACCCCCACTATCGCTCAGCTAAATGGTGCCGGACAGCAGGACAGAATTGCTCATCAGGTAACACAGGGATTCTGGTTGGCATTTTTTACATCAATTGTACTGATGGCCCTGCTTTATAATAGTAAATCCATGATAGATCTGATGCAGAACATCGACCCGCCATTAGCGCAAAAAGCAATTGGATTTATTTATGCCATTATGTGGGGAGTGCCGGGGTATTTATTTTTTCAAGTATTACGCAATCAATGTGAAGGGTTATCCAAAACCAAGCCAGGTATGGCAATAGGTCTTATTGGTTTGCTAGTTAATATTCCTGTTAACTATATCTTTATTTATGGAAAATTTGGTGCCCCGGTGTTAGGTGGAGTCGGCTGTGGGATTGCTACCGCTACCGTGTATTGGGTTATGTTTCTATTGCTAGCATATTATGTTAGACAGGCGCACTTTTTAGGTAACATTACACTAAGAGAACAAGATATCCGCCCAAACTGGCAGACGTTGAGACGCCTTATTGGACTTGGTTTGCCGGTAGCACTGGCCATGTTTTTTGAAGTAACCTTATTTGCCGTTGTCGCCCTACTGGTATCCCCACTGGGCATAGTCGTGGTCGCTGGGCACCAAATTGCATTAAATTTTAGTTCATTAATGTTTATGATACCCATGTCATTAAGCGTTGCAGCAACGGTTCGTGTTGGACATCGTTTGGGAGAAGGATCGCTCACTAAAGCGAAATTTGCGACCTGGATGAGCCTGTTTCTCGGGTTTATTACGGCCGGTATTAGTGCTCTGTTCATTATTATTTTTCGCCAAGATATTGCATCACTATATAATGATACCCCTGCCGTCATCGCGATGGCCTCGCATCTTATGTTGTTGGCAGGATTGTACCAATTTTCTGATGCCGTGCAGGTGATAGGATGCGGTGTATTGCGTGGTTATAAAGATACGGCTTCTATTTTTTTTATTACCTTTATCGCCTATTGGCTTCTAGGGCTGCCAGCAGGGTATCTGCTGGCGTTTACTAGCTACATACGCCCTGCTATGGGACCGAGTGGATTTTGGACAGGTTTTATCATCGCGTTAACTGCAGCGGCTATAATGATTTTATGGCGCATCTATTGGCTTCAAAAGCAACCAAGGGCATTTATTTTACAACGGGTAACACACTAAAACACCTCAAAAAAGAGCGGCTTGTGTTATGAAGGCTATAAAAACCCATAATGAGTTTATTAATAGACCTCATATCTCTTTCGAAATCTACTGCCTGATGCAATGCTGCGTTACGCATGGGGATGATCAACTCTCATGTACTCTTATAATGACGAAGGTTTCGGCAGCCCGATCGCTTTGCCTTCTCTCCATTCATCAAGGTTAAGAAAGAGGTCTAATGTTAAAAATTTTTAATACACTGAGCCGTAAAAAGGAGATATTTACCCCCATTCATACCGGAAAAATAGGAATGTATGTTTGTGGTGTGACACTTTATGATCTATGCCACATTGGCCATGCTCGGACTTTTGTTATGTTTGATATTGTGGCGCGTTATCTACGTTACCTGGGTTATTCATTAACCTATGTGCGCAATATCACTGACATCGATGATAAGATCATCCAACAGGCGAAAAAAAATAATGAAACTTATGATCAACTAACGTCACGTATGTTGGTTGAGATGTATAAAGATTTCGATGCATTAAGCATTAAACGTCCGGATGCAGAGCCGCGAGCAACAGACTACATCCAGGAAATGATTGAATTAATACAACGCCTTATATCACGTCAACACGCTTATGTTGCCACTAACGGCGATGTGATGTTTGCTGTTGATACCTGCCCTCATTACAGTTTGTTATCCCATCAAAATCTACAGCAACTACAAGCGGGAATAAGGGTTGAAGTCGTTGATGAAAAACATAATCCACTGGACTTTGTATTATGGAAAATGTCTAAACCGGCTGAGCCAGCTTGGGCATCGCCGTGGGGCATGGGACGCCCTGGCTGGCATATTGAGTGCTCAGCGATGAACGCCAAACAATTAGGCCAACATTTTGACATCCATGGTGGCGGTGTAGACTTGGTTTTCCCCCATCATGAAAACGAAATTGCCCAGTCAAGTTGTGCCCACGATAGCCCCTACGTAAATTATTGGATGCATTGTGGTATGATGATGATAAATAAAGAAAAAATGTCAAAATCCATGAACAATTTTTTTAGCATCCGTGATGTATTGAATCAATTTGATGCAGAAACCGTACGCTATTTTTTGATGTCTGCTCACTACCGCAGTCAACTTAATTACAACATACAAAATCTACAACAAGCTAGGGGATCCCTTGAAAGACTTTACATTGCTCTACGTGGTACAGACATGAATGCTGAAGCAACAGATGAAAACATCTTCAATACAAGTTTTCGTGCTAGCATGGATGATGATTTCAATACGCCAGGAGCCCTGTCAGTATTGTTTGATATTGCTAAGGAGCTAAATTTGCTTAAAAACAAAGAAAACGTGGCTGCCAGCAGCCTAGCCGCCACGCTGCGACACTCAGGTAAAATACTGGGGTTGCTACAGCAAGAGCCTGAACAGTTCTTACATTGTACCCCACGAATCGGCCGGAATGATATTGACAAAATAGAAGCGCTAATCAAACAACGCGACCATGCTCGTCAACTCAAGGAATGGGGATTAGCAGACAAGGCCCGCGAACAACTCAATGAGTTGGGGGTAATACTAGAAGATAGTGCTCAAGGGACGGTTTGGCGGTGTCAATAAAGCAGATAAAAGTTTTCCATTCTAATCATTACATATGCTAAGAAACTTAATGATGATGATTTACCACCTTCCGTCATTTGCTCTCCTACAGTAGACTTCTTTCCAAACCTACTGCTTGGTGAGAATTCTGCGTTACGCGGGGACAAGCAATCCTCATGTACTGACTTGGGAACGAAGGTTGCTGCGCGCCGTGCGCCTTGACTTCTCCCCATTCGTCACGGTTTGAAAAGAAGTCTATTACTTCGGTTCTCCAAATTCTCTCAGGTTCAGGACCATCCAGATGTGGGCTACACTTTCGTGCCAAGTGATGTCTCAACCTGTTATCTACGCTGTTACAGCGCGGCGTTTGCTTTTTCAGCAGTGCGCTGTGAAAGCTGCACTTTGACGGAGTTGCCTATTATAAATCCCAGCAAGCAAATTAAACCGTCACTCGAATCGTTTGCGTCTGTTTCGGTAGCGATCACTGATAATGTTAACTTGTTTTAATCAGCCAACAACATGTTTCTTAACCCCAGTCAGTCGGCGAAATTGTTCTTTTCCCATCGTTTTTATTAGATTGCTTCTCAATATCTCTATCCTGTCAAAATATGAACTCAAAAACGCCTCAACAGCTTGTTTAAAAAGAAATTTCGCTACTTGTGTAGATACCTATGGTTATATCATGCTGGCAATGTCATGTGCTGATAAGTCGTAAGAAGGGTTAACTTGAACAACAGATTTGACACCAGTGGATGTCTCTAGCGCGCTAACACTCAGTAGCCCATCAGCATCAATTTGAAAGGTTACGCGAATGCGTGCCTTACCTGCTGCTAACGGGGGAATGTTATGCAACGTAAAATGGGCCAAGGAGCGACAATCGGCCACGCGTTCGCTCTCTCCTTGCAAGACGTGGATACTCATTGCACGCTGATTGTTTTTAAACGTGGTAAATTCCTGCGTTTTAATCACTGGAATAGGGGTATTGCGGGAGATGATTTTTTCTACCACTCCCCCGATGGTTTCCAAGCCTAAAGACAGGGGGATGACATCCAGCAATAGCATATCAGCGGTAGGGTTATTTCCTACTAACATATCGGCCTGAATGGCTGCCCCAAGCGCAACAACTTTATCTGGATCAATGTCGGTCAATGGCGGATGACCAAAAAACTGTTCAACTTGTTGGCGGACTAATGGAATACGTGTAGAGCCACCCACCATCACCACATTCATGACTTCTTCAACGGTAAGGCCGGTGTCTTGCAATGCCTTGCGGCAAGCCAATAGCGTACGTTTAATCAGTGGACTGATAAGTTGTTCAAATTGCTGACGGGTGACGACAGTATCGCCATCAAGCACCGTTACCTTTGTGGCAATGGCAGTACTCAGTGCCATCTTAGCATGAATAGCGGCATCCAATAGCTGTCGCCGGAGTTTGCCGTTATAGGAGGACAGCACATTATTGGATAATGTGCACCGAGCCTGTTTGGCCAGCCAATTGGCTAACAGGTTATCAAAATCGTCCCCTCCCAATGCCGCATCTCCTCCCGTTGCTAGTACTTGGAACACCCCACGATTCAAGTGCAAAATAGAAATATCAAACGTCCCCCCTCCTAAATCATATACAACAATGATCCCTTCCTGAGTGGCATCCAAACCATAAGCAATTGCTGCTGCCGTAGGTTCATTTAGCAAACGCAAAACAGGTAGTCCTGCTAGTTGTGCGGCCTCTTTTGTTGCTTGACGTTGCACCTCATCAAAGTAAGCAGGCACGGTAATTACCACCCCTTCCAATTTGCCTTTGAGTATCTTTTGCGCGCGACTGGATAAGGCGTTGAGAATAGCAGCAGATACTTGCGTCGGATTAATCAGACCGGCAGCGGTTTGCATGATAGGCGACCCATTTTTACTGGCTTGAAATCGGTAAGGAAAATAGGGGTAACGTTGCAAGATATCTGCAAGCGGGCGCCCCATTATCCGTTTTACCGAGCTGATGGTATTAACAGGATCGGTGAGGGCGTGGGGACAAGCTTCCCAACCAACATTGATGCCTGTCGAATGGTAATGTACCAACGAAGGTAATAAATCCCGTCCCTTACTATCGGGTAGAGTTTGCAGCTTACCCCGGTAGTTCGTTGCTACCAAGGAATAAGTAGTCCCCAAATCAATGCCGACGGCTAAACGCGGTGGCCGCTTACTGGTTGTACCAGGTTCCACAATTTGTAATAACACCATCCGCCTTGTTATAGCAGTTAGGAAAAGGTATCGAGCAAACGTGCGTTAATTTGCTCAAGTTGTTGGCATAATTTATTCAAAAAACGTAACTTATCCAGCGTCATCGCCCCTTCCAACCATTGCTGGTTATCCAATTGTTGGCACATAGTAAGTTGATATTTTTCCATTTTTACTGCTAACCGCGCCGCAAAAACGTTGACCAAAGCTTCAACTTCCGCTTCAGGGGCATTGCCAATGGCCTCAAGTTTTTCATGCAGCATAAATTGTGTTAATAAAAACGTTTTGTCATTAATGGCGTTGGGTACAGTATCCCCCTGTAAAGATAAGAGGTACTCGGCCCGTTTTATTGGATGCTTTAGTGTTTGGTAAGCTTCATTGATAACTGCTGATTGCCGTTGCGCTGTTAAGCGTAACGTTTCAGATGCTGTTGCATAGCGATCGGGATGATATTGCCTTTGTAAGCCTTGGTAACTTGTGTTAAGGGCATGAATATCCAAAGAATAACGCGATGGTATCCCAAATAAAGTAAAGTGATCCATAGTTATTATACTGGCCCATCAGGGTAGCTGGGCAGAGGAAAGGGCAAGCAACAGCCTACGCCCCGTCTAATGCCGATATCACTTCGTGGAGTGCATGGCGGCCGTTTTGACGTTAAAACTTTTCCCGCAGCCGCATTGGTTAATAACATTGGGATTATTAAATCTAAATCCTTCATTCAATCCCTCTTTAACAAAATCTAATTCCATTCCCTCAAGATAGACCATACTGTCATTATCGATAATCATTTTTACGCCTTTATCTTCAAAGACAACATCATTATCGTTCATTTCATCGACGAACTCGAGTAGATAGCCCATCCCCGAACAACCCGATGTTTTCACCCCTATACGTAAACCCAGACCCCTACCACGCTTTTTTAAAAAGTCAGTGGTCCGTTGTGCTGCTCGCTGAGTAATGAATATTGACATAATAACGTTTCCAAACACTGAGTGGCATGTGGTTATTGGTATAGACTCGTCCTCTTTACAAATCGCCGCTATATCGGCGGTAAGGGGCGAGCCAGACATCACTTAAGCCTAGGATCAAGAGCTTACGCCTTTGCAGTAACGGCTTTCATTCGACATACTTTGGAGATAAACACGCTGTTTAGCTCTATAATCGGCAATTGCCGCCTTAATGGCATCTTCTGCCAAGATAGAACAGTGAATTTTTACCGGCGGTAATGCTAGTTCTTCGGCAATATCGCTATTCTTAATAGCTTCAGCTTGCACGAGGGATTTCCCCTTCATCCATTCTGTTGCTAGTGAACTGGACGCAATAGCAGAACCGCAACCATAGGTTTTGAAACAGACATCTTCAATGATGCCTTCGTCGTTGACTTTAATCTGTAATTTCATCACGTCCCCGCAAGCGGGTGCCCCCACCATGCCACTACCAATACTTTGATCTTTGTCATCAAAAGATCCCACATTGCGGGGGTTTTCATAATGTTCGATCACTTTCTTACTGTAAGCCATTGTCATTATTCCCGATTGAATAGACCTCTTTCGCGACCTACTGCATCGCGCAAATTTTGCGTTACGCGGGGACAAGCCATCTTCATGTGCTCAGATGGGAACAAAGGTTGCTGGGTACCCGAGCGCACTGAGCTCCCCCACTCATAGAGTAGTTGGGAAAGAGGGCTAATGTTGTTGCCATTTAACTGTGCTGATATCAATGCCGTTTTTATACATCTCCCATAAAGGCGAGAGTCTTCGTAGTCGATCGGTGGATTGATTAACTGATGTAATCGCGTAGTCAATTTCCTCTCGCGTCGTAAACCGCCCTAAGGAAAAGCGGATCGAACTATGGGCCAATTCATCTTGCCTCCCTAGTGCCCGTAATACATAAGAAGGCTCTAAACTGGCTGAGGTACAAGCTGAACCAGAAGAGACGGCCAAATCTTTTAAAGCCATCATCAGTGATTCACCTTCAACATAGTTAAAGCTAACATTAAGAATACCAGGCATGCCCCGGTTTAGATCGCCGTTATAATAGACTTCCTCAATGTTTTTGATCCCTTGCCAGAGCTGCAGATGAAGCTGGCGCAGACGTGGCAGCTCATCTGTCATTTCTTTGGCAGCAATGCGGTAAGCTTCCCCCATACCGACAATTTGATGTACTGGCAACGTCCCCGAGCGCATACCGCGCTCATGGCCACCTCCATGTTGTTGTGCTTCAAGGCGAACGCGCGGCGTGCGACGCACAAATAAGGCCCCAACGCCCATAGGCCCGTAAACTTTATGGGCTGAACATGACAATAAATCTACTGTTAACCTACTCAGATCAATGGGTAACTTTCCCACACTTTGCGCGGCATCAACATGACAAATCAGGCCATGACGTCGGCATATCTCCCCTATAGAAGCAATATCCTGGACCACGCCAATTTCATTGTTAACGTGCATGACAGAAACCAAAATACTGTCTTTTCGTATCGTAGCCTCAAGCTCCGTTAGATCAATGACCCCGTTATTTCTTGGGGTTAAATAGGTGACCTCGTAACCTTCACGTTCTAATTGACGGCAGGTATCTAGCACTGATTTATGTTCTGTCAAGCTGGTGATAATATGCTTGCCTTTTTTTTTGTAAAAATGAGCGACACCTTTAAGGGCTAGATTATTTGATTCAGTCGCCCCTGATGTGAACACGATTTCACGCGGATCGGCGCCGATAAGCGCCGCAATATCATTACGCGCTATATCAACTGCCTCCTCTGCCTGCCAACCAAAACGATGAGAACGAGAAGCCGGATTGCCGAACTTGCCGTCCACTGTCAGATAACACATCATTTTTTTAGCCACGCGCGGATCAACGGGGGTCGTAGCGGAATAATCCAAATAGATAGGTAGCTTCATTAGGCTTTTACCCTACTTTCTTTCACGACCTTGCTGAGATTCATCACCTGTAGATTGTTAGCTCTTTTTTTTTGCTGCTGGCGGTTGGAAACCGTCAAAATTTCCTGGTTATTGAGTAATTCTGATAAGGTAATGTTGTTTAAAAAATCGCCAATGCGTTCACTCAACGCGTACCATAAGACATGCGTCAAACACCGATCTCCGTTCTGGCAGGTTTCTTTACCCTGACAACGTGTCGTATCTATAGACTCATTCACAGCACTAATAATAGTCCCTACAGCAATTTTTTCCGCCTCTCTAGCCAATAAATACCCCCCTCCGGGGCCACGTACACTGGTGACTAACCCATTTTTGCGTAAAGCAGAAAAAAGTTGTTCTAGATAAGACAAGGAGATCCCTTGTCGTTCGGAAATATCGGCCAAAGATACAGGTACACCGACATCGTGCAAGGCGATGTCGAGCATGGCAGTAACGGCATAGCGGCCTTTGGATGTCAGTCTCACCACGATACCCTAATAGGTAAAATAGGAAGCGGAGTATGTCATTTCATACTGTTTTGGTCAACTATTTAACTGTACACTGCTTTATGGTGCGCTTTGTGGTGCTTCGCCGATTCCAGCGTATGGGGAATGGCGAAGTATTGTTTTGGAGGCTCTTTATGTGTGTCGGGGTCTTGAAAGATATAGCTGAACGTTTTAATTTTGATTAAAAATTTAACATGCAATTCGTTAATGTTAAAAACGATTTATAGTTAATTCCTACTATCATGACGTTATCGTTTGGCTATATCACTTCAGTAACAGAATGGTTCTGTATTTCTGTAAGGTTCCGCGGGTGAAGGTTCCGCGGATACCATGTATTACCGTCATCCCAACTTTCCCAGTATATGTATCTATTACATCCGAGGTGTTCATTGCAAAGCATAGAGAGAGACCCTTGCCACGATCCTTCAATAGGTTTCGCGCTGACTGTACTATCAGCGTTCACATAACTTCCGTCAGTCTTGCGGATGACAGGGTAGTGGATTTTCGGCGCCGCATTCGTATTCTGTCGCGTTGCGTCTTTTTTATTTATAGGTGGTAGCATCATTTCTCTCAGGCAATAATAATTAAAAAAACAGGTCAATACTTAACTCTGTATGACAACAATTCAGCAAAAGGCAATGTTATGCCAACTCAATCTTTAGCTATTTATATAAACAAAAACACGGCTTTTACCGGAACTATCGTATAAAATAAGGTATCCGTTTGATTTACAAGAAATCAATCAATATACCCACTGCTAGCTTTTAGGCTTCCATTTTTAGGTTTCCATAGTAGTGTTCGCAACAAATTTTGTGGAACATGAGCAAGTTTTAACTCACTGTTTTATGATAGCGAATTTTTTTAAAATTCATGCAATTAATGCATCATGCTATTTTCAATCTCCCCAACATTAACCGATATATTTTATTCCCCCCATATAGTTACGCAGTACTTCAGGTACTAGGATACGTCCATCAGCTTGCTGGTAGTTTTCCATTACTGCGACCAATGTTCTTCCAATAGCCAAGCCGGAACCGTTTAAGATGTGAACCAAACGAAGCTTGTTGTCTTTTTTATCCCGATAACGCGCTTGTAAGCGACGTGCTTGAAAATCCCCCGTATTAGAACATGAAGAAATTTCCCGCCAGGTATCTTGACTAGGCAACCAGACTTCCAAATCATAAGTTTTGCAGGCAGCGAAACCCATATCACCGGTACAAAGTAATATTTTTCGGTAAGCAAGTCCCAGTAGTTGTAACACTCGTTCGGCATGACCTGTTAGTTCTTCCAGGGCATTCATTGAGTTTTCAGGGGATACAATTTGTACCAATTCTACCTTATCAAATTGATGCATACGGATGAGGCCGCGTGTATCACGACCATACGATCCAGCCTCTGAACGAAAACAGGGGGAATGGGCAGTCATCTTCAATGGCAATGAGCTTGCTGGAAGGATTTCATCTCGAACCAGGTTAGTTAACGGCACTTCAGCAGTGGGAATCAAGGCATAATCGCTGTTGTTATTTTCTTGCATGATTGGTTTGATATGGAACAACTCTTCGCTAAATTTGGGTAATTGACCTGTTCCATAAAGTGCTATTCTATTCACTAAGTAGGGGACGTAGGTTTCTATGTAGCCATGTTTTTCACTGTGTAGGTCGAGCATAAATTGGATGAGCGCGCGATGCATATGCGCAATTTGTCCCTGCATCACCACAAAACGAGTTCCCGTCAACTTAACTGCAGCCGCAAAATTTAATCCACGCCCTTCTCCTAACGAGACATGATCTAAGATAGTAAAATCATATTTTCTTATTTTTCCCCACCGACTTATCTCCAAATTATCGCGTTCATCTTTGCCGCATGGTACCGATGCATCTGGTAAATTAGGGATGGACAAGCTAAGTTGCCGAATGGCATCTTGCACTTGTTCAAGCTCCGTTTTAATGACCTCTATCCTATCGTTTAACGTATTCATTTCAGCACGAATAGAAGGCGCTATGTTATCACCCCGTTTTTTTGCTTCACCTACCAATGTAGATTGATGGCGGCGTTTTGCCTGTAATGTTTCGAGTGTCACTTGCAGGATTTTACGGTGCTTTTCTTGTTCTTTCAGGGTCTCCGTATCTAAGGCAACGTCTCTGGTTAGTAATTTTTCAGCGACGGTATCTAACTGGTTACGTAGTAAATTGGGATCGAGCATACAGACCTTCTGCGATTTTTATGATGGTATCTTTGAAGCGTTCGGATAGGCTCTTAGCGTTGGTCATCTAGGGTTACGCCTTCTGGTAAGGCAAATTTAAATTTACCGGTATCGATTATGCTGTTCTTTTTCTGCCCTTCTAGCCTCCATCTAGTGCGTTGGCCATCCGGTTCTGTAATAGATAAGTTTGTAATGATCCCTTCTGGGGTAACAGTAATACCCAGCTGTCTTAGCTCAGTGGAGGCTGTTTTAGACGTCAATTCAAAATGATCGCCTTGTTGTTTGACATTATATCGTTTCCAGTCATTAGGATCGTGGCGAGTGATGAACATAAAAGCGGTATCTGAGTTCACCGTTCTTAACCAATTGGCGGTGACTTGTTCAGTAAGGACATTATAAGCCCATAGGGTTTCACCATCTGATATTAGGATAAGTTCATCAGGCTTTTCCACATGCCAATTAAACAAATTAGGGCGTTTTATCCATAATTTTCCTTGGCTTTCTTGCACTGTTATACCATCAGCATCGGTTGTAGTTTGTGAAAAATTAGCCTGAAAACTATTTATGTTATTTAAACGGCGTTGTAACTGTTTGCTGTCATTCGTTGCAAACGCGGCTGTGCAAAGTAAGCTAATAAGCCAATACCCCGTAGCAAGCAGGTGTTTTGTCATCCAGTAATCCTGTTAGACTAGTCTTGTTAAAGTAGGGCTGTTATTTATATGGTCATTCAGTATCTTGCGCACCGTTTAAGATATTATCGATGTATTGAGGCTGCGCGCGAGCTTTCCAATCATTGGCTACAGCATGCACCTCATTATCATGGACAAATGCGCCATGAATCCGAACAGGTATAGAGGAATTAGGGGCCATGTACAGCATATCCCCCATACCTAGTAAGGATTCTGCCCCTCCTTGGTCCAAAATGGTACGTGAGTCTACTTTGCTTGATACAGTAAAGGCGATACGAGTTGGAATATTAGCTTTAATCAGCCCCGTAATAATATCTACTGAAGGACGTTGTGTTGCCAACACCAAATGAATACCGGCTGCCCTAGATTTTTGCGCTAAGCGAACGATTAGCTCTTCTATTTTTTTACCAACTGTCATCATCAAATCGGCAAATTCATCGATCATCACCACAATGTACGCTAATTTTTCCAAAAAGGGGGCGCTAGTATCTGTACTGTCTTGTTTCCAGAAGGGATTCGGGATTGGTCTGCCCAAGGTTCTTGCTTGGGTTACCTGTTCATTGTAGCTTGTCAGGTTACGTACCCCCAGTGTAGACATCAATTTATAACGTCTCTCCATTTCTGCCATACACCAACACAAGGCATTAGAGGCTTCTTTCATATCGATTACTACTTTGGTGAGCAGATGGGGAATGCCTTCATAAACAGAGAGTTCTAGCATTTTAGGGTCTATCATAATAAAACGTATTTCTTCTGGCGTTGCTTTATATAACATGCTTAATATCATGGCATGTATCCCCACGGATTTACCTGACCCTGTCGTCCCTGCTACTAGCAGGTGGGGCATTGTGGCGAGATCAGCAACAATAGGCAACCCAGTAACATCTTGTCCTAATACTATCGCTAACGGTGAAATCGCCTGCTGAAACTTATCGCAATTTAACACTTCACGCAGATAAACAGTTTGTCGATGTTTGTTAGGCAACTCTAAACCGATATAAGGCTTACCGGGAAGCACCTCGACAATGCGTACCGAGATGGCGGAAAGGGCACGCGCTAGATCGCGAGATAAAGTGGAAATACGCGCTGCTTTCACCCCAGGCGCGAGGTCTAATTCGAAACGGGTAATAGCGGGTCCCGGAAAAATGCCAACGACCTGCGCGTTAATTCGATAATCTGCTAGACGAGTTTCAATTAAGCGCGCGGTTTGCTCTAGGTCGTCCATGTCTATCGGCACTGTTTCTTTTTGGGGGACGGTAAGAAGACTTAAGGTAGGCAGTGGTGTTGTCGGCTTTTTTAGTGGTTTATTGTTACCCATCAAAAATGGATGCACCGCACTGGTTATCGCCGCAGCAAAGGGAGATGCTTGTACTGACCCTACAGCTGCTTGGTTTGGTGGCGGTATATTTTTGCTAGGCTGTTGGAGAGGCACCGCTGCCATCGCTGAAGAGCTTGTGTGCAAGCTATCATCATACACTGCATCCCCACAACAAGACCGTTTTTTAAGACGGAAGGAGCCCATAACAAACTCAGCGAATCCTAGCACGATAGCACCAATTTTTTCTAGGATACTTAACCAAGACCATCCAGTAAATAATGTAAACCCCACAGCCCAGATGCATAATAGCGTTAGCGTTGAACCGATTTCGTGAAACCAGGACAGCATCATATTGCTAAATAGGCTACCGATAATCCCTCCCGAGGGAAAATAATAGATATCGTTGATACTTATTGCAGCCAGCCCACAAGAGGTAAGTAGCCATGTAGGTAACCCGATAAGACGCAGAGAAAGTGAAAAATAGTCAATATGTTTCCTATTGTATTGACGCAATATTTTCCAACATACCATCATAATAATGAGCGGAATGGGATAAGCTAACATGCCAACGGTAAAAAATAATACATCTGCTATCCACGCCCCTACGCTGCCGCCGAGATTTTGTACAGGTTCATGCCATGCGGTTTGTGACCAACCGGGATCGGCAGGGTTAAAACTGACCAGAGCGAGCATTAAATATGCTGCAAAGAGGGTAACGATGATCAGTAAGGATTCAAGTAAACGCTGACCATCTGTTAATTTTTTCATGCTTGCTCTGTTTTTTTTCTTTCTCAAAAAACGCTCCGTACTTTGGATCTGTTTGTTAACGGGTGATAGTCAGTTAACGGGTGATAGTCCGTTAACGGCTATCATTGCGGCTGTAGTTGCCGCTATCATTGCCGCGGTAAAGTTAGCGGGCAACATAGCATATCTTGGCTGGCATGTTTACTTCATCTCCTGTTATGGTGGACGCTACTGACCCCCCTATTCGACAGCGCGTGCGACTGGGAGAAGACGTCAAGGCGTCTGGCATGCAGTAACCTTACATTTCTAGGCGAGAACATGAAGCCCAGGTGAGTACATGAAGGTGGCAAGCGACCGCGCAATGCGATCGCGCAATAAAGAAAAACACCATGCAACGCAATAGATTTTAAAAGAGGTCTGTACGCATTCAACCTGAAAATACTGGAATACTTGCTGGAGAAGCATCGAGATTTTTTTTGAAATCATGATGTTGTTGATAATTCTGTGCATAGCCGTTTCCAGCGTTTTGAAGGCCAATGGGTATATTGTTATTTTGATGAGGTCTTCATGAATGCACTGAGACATAGCAGGCTTGTGGTATTAGGCTCGGGCCCTGCAGGTTATACGGCGGCAATTTATGCCGCCCGTGCCAATTTAACCCCACTTCTACTTACTGGGATGGAAAAAGGTGGTCAGCTGACTACCACCACAGAGGTGGAAAATTGGCCTGGCGATCCTCAAGGGCTTACCGGGCCTGGTTTGATGGATCGTATGGATGCACATGCAGTAAAAGCTGGCGCGGAGATTTTGTTTGACCATATTAACCGCGTTTCATTAACAAAGCCTCCCTTTCATTTGTGGGGTGAAGACGGCGCGTACACTTGCGATGCGCTTATCATAGCAACTGGAGCTTCAGCGCGTTATATTGGCCTGCCTTCAGAGCAGGCTTTCAAAGGTAGAGGGGTGTCAGCCTGTGCCGTTTGCGATGGTTTCTTTCATCGCGATCAAGCCGTCGCGGTGATCGGAGGGGGAAATACCGCCGTTGAAGAAGCGTTATATTTAGCCAATATTGCCAAAAAAGTTCATCTTGTTCATCGTCGCGATGGATTTCGGGCGGAAAAAGTGTTGCTTGATCGTCTTATGCAAAAAGTGAAAGATGGCACTGTACTGCTGCATACCCACTGTACCTTACAGGAAGTGCTAGGAAATAACGCTGGGGTGACGGGGGCACGGCTACATGATGCTCGTCACAATCAAATGCGCGATCTTATGGTAACAGGGATATTTATCGCGATTGGTCATACTCCCAATACCGACATTTTTTCCTCTCAGTTGGCATTACGCAACGGTTACATTAAGGTGCAAGCCTTAACCGCTGCTAAAGCAACACAAACTTCAGTGCCTGGTGTTTTTGCCGCCGGTGATGTTATGGATAGCGTTTATCGTCAAGCGATTACTTCTGCCGCTACTGGTTGCATGGCGGCCCTGGATGCTGAGCGTTACCTTGATTCATTAGAAAATGTTAGTAAAAACTAGCCTGTTAGTAAGAACTAACCTATTGTGCGCTTTTCGTTGCTTCTCACCTCTCATTGATTGATATCCAACGTATCTCGAATGAAAGCCTTTGCTACAAGGGGCCCTTAATCCTAAGCTAGCGGATGAGGGCGAATACCTGTAGCCAATACAATGGCAATTTGAAAGGCGACTAGCATAGATGAATACAAACGAACAACGGATGCTAATGCGTTGGTTGAAGAAACAAAGCATTTTAGCGCAACGTTGGATTCGTCTATCTACGTTCTTGGGGGTGATAGGCGGACTATTGATTGTTGGACAATCTTGGCTATTGGCTACCCTATTACAGGCGCTCATTGTTGAGAGAGCCTCACGGGCAGCGTTAGTAGATTATTTTTGGGGGCTAGCAGGCCTTTTTACACTACGGGCTTTAGTCAATTTCTTGCGGGAACAAATTAGTTTCATGGCTGGCAAACAGGTACGTCAGCAAATCCGTCGCTTGGTACTCAACAAACTAGAACAACTTGGGCCGATATGGGTACGAGGCAAACCTGCAGGAAGTTGGGCCACTATGATCCTCGAACAGATTGAAAACTTGCAGGATTACTACGCACGTTACTTGCCACAGATGTTTCTTTCGATATTGATCCCAGTGCTGATGTTAATAACGTTGCTGCCGATTAACTGGATGGTAGCACTGATTTTACTCGTTAGTGCGCCATTGATCCCGCTTTTTATGGTATTGGTAGGAATGGGCGCTGCTGAGGCCAACAGGCGAAATTTTGTCGCGTTAGCCAGATTAGGCGGCTATTTCCTTGATAGGCTAAAAGGCCTGGACACCTTACGCTTGTTCAACCGCGCTCAAGCTGAAACGACGCATTTCTACCATTCATCACAAGATTTTCGTCGCCGAACCATGGAAGTGCTGCGTATCGCTTTTCTTTCTTCTGCTGTGCTGGAATTTTTTGCTGCCATTTCCATTGCAATGGTAGCAGTGTATTTAGGTTTTTCTTATCTTGGAGAATTTCATTTTGGTCATTACAACGTCGGTATTACCTTGTTTTCTGGTTTTTTCGTTTTATTGTTAGCACCGGAGTTCTTTCAGCCATTGCGCGATCTAGGGGCATTTTATCATGCTAAAGCACAGGCAAAAGGGGCGGCAGAATCTTTAGTCAGCTTGTTGAATCTACATCAGGACGATTTTCCTGCTAGCCTGGAGACCGGAAGTCATCTAGGCAGCCAGTGCCGTCCAATAATGCAGGCGGGTTCAGGGAGGCATTCCCATATGAAAATGAACAGTCCTATTGATGCCAGCCTGTTTTCTGAAGGAACCATCAGGATTGAGGCCAAGCAGCTGACCATTATTGCGCCTGACAGGACCCCGTTAGCAGGTCCAATGCACTTTTTGCTCCATACTGGACAAAGGGTAGCACTGGTTGGCCCAAGTGGTGCAGGAAAAAGTAGCTTAATAAATGTATTGCTGGGTTTTTTGCCTTATGGCGGTTCTTTAACAATAAATGGGATAGAATTGCGAGAATTATCTACCGACAGCTGGCGGAAACAAATCAGTTGGGTGGGGCAATATCTCAATTTGCCGGCACAGACCTTGGGGGAAAATATCCTTTTGCCTCAACCTGATGCCAGTGGCGTCCAGCTACAGCAAGCTATTAGGTTGGCTTACGTTGATGAATTTCTCTCTGATTTACCCCAGGGTTTGGCGACCGTACTGGGTGACGGCGCTGCCCGTCTTTCGGCTGGTCAAGTGCAGCGCGTAGCCATCGCGCGGGCCTTGCTTGGTTCGTGCCGGTTATTATTGTTAGACGAGCCCAGCGCCAGTTTAGATGCCAATAGTGCGGGACGCATTATGCGGGTGCTAAATCGAGCGTCTACCCTGCGAGCTACCTTGCTCGTTACCCATCAACTGGAAGATATTCGTGATTATGATCAAATTTGGGTGATGGACCAAGGAAAACTGTTGCAATCTGGCAATTTTGCCACCCTGATTCAATCTGAAGGCTTATTTGCTAACATGTTAGCCCAACGTACTCAGGGATAGTCGATCTTATCTCTTTCGACACCTACTGCGTGGAAAGAAGTCAAGGCACCCGGCGCACAACAACCTTCGTTCTTAAGCGAACAGATGAGGATACCTTGTCCGCGGCAACCAAAAAATAGCACGCAGTAGCTTACAAAAAAGGTCTATTCACGTTATGCGGGCTTTACTTCCCTTTCTAGCACTTTATCGCCGCCATTGGTTTCTGATTACCTCCAGTATCATCTTGGCTATCACGGTCTCATTAGCCAACATCGGTTTGCTCGCCCTTTCAGGTTGGTTCCTTTCCACCACTGCTATTGCAGGGCCACCTGGGCTTTATACGCTTAATTACTTGCTCCCAGCGGTGGGAGTGCGTATAGCGGCGATTATTCGTACAGTAGGGCGTTACTGCGAACGCCTGGTTAGCCATGATGCTGTTTTCGGTATATTGGCCCATTTGCGCATTTTTATTTTTCGTAGCATTTTGCCGCTTTCTCCGGGAGGAATCGCCCACTTTCGTCAAAGCGATTTGCTAGACCGACTAATTGCTGATGTCGATGCACTGGATAATCTTTATTTGCGTGTGATCTCTCCATTGATGACGGCGTTATTTATCATCCTCATCCTGACCTTTTCTCTTAGCTTATTCAATCTTAGGGTAGCGCTAATGATTGCTAGTATTATGTTAACGGCACTGTTGGTATTTCCGCTGATATTTTATCATGCGACCAAGCCGTTAGGGGTTGATTTGCGTTATGCAGAAAACCAGTACTGCATCCAATTAATGGCCTGGTTACAATCTCAAGCCGAGTTATTGATATTTGGCGCCCTAGTTCGTTTTCGCACTCGCCTGGATGATCTTGAACAGGACTGGTTGAAGTATCAGCACTGGAAAGCATTGCTAATAGGCTTGGCCCAAGCCCTGATGCTTATACTATCTGGTTGCACCTTGACATTGGTGCTTTGGTTGCTGGCAGGCAATAGCCATGCATTAGGCGCCGTTACCGCCTTATTTTTTTTTGCTACATTGGCAGGATTTGAAACATTGGTACCGGTTGCAGGGGCGGCTCAACATATGGGCCAGGTGATTGCCGCAGCAAAGCGGGTAGAGCAACTGATAAAACAGCGGCCTGTTGTTATCTTTCCTGTCGCTGGAATCCCCATCCCTTCACAAGTGAGGGTAGAATTAATCGGGGTCGGTTTCACTTATCCTCATCAACCCTTGCCGGTATTGCAAGATATTTCATTTTCGCTAAATGCTGGAGAACATCTTGCGCTACTTGGTCATTCCGGTTGCGGTAAGTCAACATTACTACAGCTCATGACCCGCGCTTGGGAGATTAACGAAGGCGCCATTTTACTTAACGGCCAGCCGATATCCACGTTTGATGAACCGTCGTTGCGCCAAATAATGACTGTTGTTAATCAACATATTCATATCTTTAGTGCAACATTGCGTGAAAATCTGCAATTAGCGAATCCTGATGCGACAGATAGCCAACTCATGGCCGTATTGATAGAGGTGGGGTTAGGTAATCTACTAAACTGTTCTCAAGGATTGAATGCCTGGATAGGGGAAGGCGGTAGAGCACTTTCTGGCGGCGAGCAACGTCGAGTTGGTATTGCGCGGGCTCTGTTGCGTCCTGCGCCATTATTGTTGTTAGATGAGCCAACCGAAGGCTTAGATGCTGAGACGGAACAGCAGATATTATCGCTACTGCGCCAGCACTGGCATTCTAAAACCCTGATTATGGTCACTCATCGCTGCTATGGCCTAGAAAAAATGGATAATATTTGTCTAATGGAGGCTGGGCGTATCATTGAGCAAGGTCATCATCAGACATTGCTCAATCATAGGGGGCGCTATGACCAATTTTTCTGTCGTTGGTAAAATAGACTTCTCTCTCCCCACTCGTCACGGTTTCAAAAGAGGTCTACTGAACAAGGGTGATAACAAAGAAAAGTAAACACAGTTGAAAAGCGCAGTTTACAAATGGTCAATGAATGTTAAGGCTGTTTTTAACGCAGCATTACCCTTGTGCACTGGATGTCAAGTAGACTCTACGGGAAAAAATATACGGGCTATGTTCGTCACAATATTATCTACCGATTCCTTATCATTTCCGGCGCCGACATTAGCGTTATCAAGACCTAATGGGTTGTTAGCTTCAGGCGGGGATCTCTCTGTTGCCCGCTTGCTGACTGCCTATCGTCAGGGTATTTTCCCGTGGTTTTCTCCCGATGAGGACATCTTGTGGTGGTCCCCTGATCCACGAGCAATACTACTACCGGATGAACTCCACCTAGGTCGTAGCCTAAAGCGTTTTTTGCGCCATCACCCTTATCGCTTTACGCTAAACCATGACTTTGCTGCAGTGATAGCTGCCTGTGCGCAACGCGAGGAGGGAACCTGGATTGGTGAAAAGGTACAACATGCCTATTCTCAGCTTCATTGTAGGGGGCATGCCCATTCAGTAGAAGTTTGGGAAGATAAACAATTGGTGGGGGGGTTATATGGTATCAGCCTTGGCGCATTGTTCTGTGGTGAATCCATGTTTAGTAAGCGCAGCAATGCCTCAAAATGTGCCCTAGTCGTCTTTATCGAACATTTTGTCCGCTATGGCGGTCAATTAATTGACTGTCAGGTATTGAACCCGCATACTGCTTCGCTCGGTGCCCGTACGGCAAGCCGGTGTGTTTTTTTGGAACAATTAACACAGCTACAACACAAGCCATTACCCGCCCATTGTTGGCTGCCGCAATGGTTGTCAGGTTTTGCATAAATAACTCGGTATTCCTGATGCCTTGGCGTTTCTTTACATGGTAAGGGTTTTTTGGCATTATCCTCAGGAGTAGAGGAACCTATTAACGTGCTGTGTAGGGTAAGGCTTCAACCTAAGAGGATTCGATGGCCAAAGAAGACTGTATTGAAATGCAAGGCACAGTACTTGAGACGTTGCCGAACACCATGTTTCGCGTTGAATTGGAAAATAGTCACGTCGTGTTTGCCCATATTTCCGGTAAGATGCGTAAAAATTACATCCGCATTTTAACAGGGGATAAAGTCACCGTAGAACTTACCCCCTATGATCTTACCAAGGGCCGGATTGTCTTTCGCGTTCGCTGATTCTTCCCCTCCCTACTTACCCTTAGAACTCACGAAAACGGCATGCCCTCCATCGACGCTACCTCAAAAAGATAGGTTTTGTGGCGTGGAAATGATAGTCAATGTTTACTAAGCTCATGAAAAGACAATAGGTATAGACGAATATAGACAGGACAGGGTGATGTCTATGCTATTAGCTAAAGTGTTGCAAAAATTTTGTCAGCGTAACGGTCTTAAAGAAGAATCTTTCGATCAAGAAGGCTGTTTCCATCTTCTGGTAGACGGTTATTTACCATTGATTTTGCGTAACGAAGAAGGGCGTTTATCACTGTATGGCCCGGTACGGTCCAGAATAGCAGCTAAAATTTCACCGGCATTAGCCCCCATGCTCAAACGTCAGGTACTAGCGATCAATGTCAATATACAGCATAACGGCCCCCGTATTGTTCCGCAAACACCATGGTTAATAGGCTATTTGTATTTGCCCTTGGCGACGTTGACGGTAGAGCATCTAGAAGAAGAAATAGAACGTTTTATTTATTGGTTAGGGCACTACCGCTAACCCTCATCCAGTCACCCTGTATTGGCACACAACTGACTTAAAAGGTACCCTTATCTATGCGCTGTTATGCATTGGAACTTGCTAGCCTGACTAAGACTTATCCTACCGGCATCAAGGCGTTACGTAGTATGAGCCTACAGGTCGAAGTAGGGGATTTTTATGCGCTACTCGGGCCAAATGGGGCAGGTAAATCAACCACTATTGGTATTATTAGCGCCTTGGTGAATAAAACTGCCGGGCAGGTTTTAGTCTTTGGATACGATATCGACAAAGAGAAAATGAATGCTAAGCGCCAACTTGGCTTAGTGCCACAAGAGTTTAACTTCAACCCATTTGAGACGGTGCTGCAGATAGTCGTGACGCAAGCAGGGTATTACGGTGTTCCACGCGCTGAGGCAGTAAAAAGGGCAAAAAAATATCTTACTCAACTCTCTCTCTGGGACAAACGTAATGAACGAGCAATGCAATTATCTGGCGGGATGAAACGACGGCTTATGATAGTGCGTGCCCTCATCCATGAACCGAAATTATTAATTCTGGATGAACCCACGGCTGGTGTTGATATTGAACTGCGTCGCTCAATGTGGGGATTTCTCAGAGAACTAAACGTACAGGGGACGACCATTATTTTAACGACACATTATTTAGAAGAAGCAGAAATGCTATGTCATCACATTGGTATTATCCAAGATGGAGCATTAATAGCAAACACGTCCATGAAAGAATTATTGCGTCGAGTAGAATCTGAAACATTTATTTTTGACTTAGGTTTTAAAAGCCCTTTACCCCAGTTAGCAGGATATAGTTATCGTTTGACCAGTACCGCCACATTGGAGGTAGACGTGAAACGCCAGCAAGGGTTAAATGAATTATTTAGTCAATTCAATGCGCAAGGCGTGCAAATACAAAGCATGCGTAATAAAGCGAATCGTTTAGAAGAATTATTCATCAGGTTGGTGAATCAATCAATGCATGCTCCTGGAGAAGAGAAGTGATCTCGCGTTCATATTGGATTGCCTTACAAAGTATCTGGATACAAGAGATAACTCGCTTTGCTCGTATTTGGATACAGACAGTGGTGCCGCCAGTGATTACCATGTCATTATATTTTATTATTTTTGGTCAATTAATTGGCTCACGCATTGGTAATATGGCAGGGGTTGAGTATATGCACTTTGTGGTCCCTGGTTTAATCATGATGGCAGTGATCACGAATGCCTACACTAACGTTGTCGCTTCTTTTTTTAGTGCAAAATTTCAGCGCAATATAGAGGAGTTACTGGTCGCTCCCGTTCCTAGCCATATTATTATCTTGGGTTACGTAGGGGGCGGTATTATCAGAGGGATTTGTATCGGTGTTTTAGTGATGCTCATTTCCCTGTTTTTTGTCCCATTGCGAGTACATTGTTGGTGGATGATCTTGCTAACATTGTTATTAACAGCCACGCTATTTTCCCTAGGAGGATTATTAAATGGACTATTTGCCAAAACCTTTGATGACGTCAGTTTAATGCCAACTTTTGTCTTAACCCCCCTCACCTATCTTAGCGGCGTTTTCTATTCCCTCAGTTTGCTTCCCCCTTTTTGGCAGATGCTGTCTAAAATGAACCCTATTGTTTATATGATGAGCGGTTTTCGCTATGGTTTTCTTGGGATTGCGGAAGTTCCTCTGGTGTTCACTATTGGGATACTACTGCTATTCATCGCCCTGGCATACTATCTCACTTGGCACTTCATTGAACGTGGGCATGGCCTACGCCATTAAGACATTAAGGCAGCATCAGCCTGATGGCACCCTGCAATATACCGCCGCAAAGCAACATGACTCCCCCTAATTTTAGGGTGAGTTGCAGACCGAGTGTGTCAAACTTGGCATGAATGTTTTCAAAGCCGGCCTCCATGTCTTTTCGCAAATCACCAATGTTGGCATCGGTTTTTTCAAAGCCGGCCTCCATGTCTTTGCGCAGTATTATGACCTCGGTAGATAATGCTTTATGTACATCCTCAAGATCAGGCTTAGTCACCAGGTTCTCAGGATCCTGCGCTTCACGCACGGCAGCAGAAATTGCCCGGGCCTGTTTCTATCGCAATACCCGCGGCTTCAGTAGACTTCTTTCTAAACCTACTGCGTGCTGAGAACGCTGTGTTGCGCGGGGACAAGCCATCCTCATGTACTTCTATGTACATTCCGGTTGCTGCGCGCTGGGCGCCTTGAGTTCTCCCCACTCGCAACGGTTTGGAAAGAAGTCTACTAGTTTGCACAAATTTATCAGTATCAAACATCGCTTGTTCCATCCTGATATTGTCATCCTTTACCGTTAAATCAGCTTATCGCAACCTCGATACGAGGGGCATGATAACAACCCTGATGGATGAAGTCTTTATGTTTTTTAGAAACGGTTATCGAATGATTTGGAAAAATTTAATGGGTCAAAATCGTTCAAATTCAGTAGCGTTGATAGCGCCAAGTACGCTACAAAAACGCCAGCTTCCTCAGGGGAAAGCTGGCGTGGTAAAGCTGCTGTATTATATAACTAATATGTTCCTTTTATCGTACATCTCTGCCGCCTGTTGCAAGGTTATTGCTTTTGCCGATTTAATTGTGGATTGATATTCATAACTCATCTGCCTGTTGACAAGGTACTGATGATACAGGATTGCACTATTAAACTTGTTTAGCAATGTGGTTGCCTTTTTCCTAGGGATTGGAAAACGATCCTCTTTATCAATGACAGCTTGAATAACATTTAAAAATGATGCACCTTCTGCACTATAAGTGACTTTAGAAAAGTCTTCCCCTAGTTGGTGTATACTTGAAAGAGGTTTCTTTAACAACTCCTTTATTGTTTCAGTTACATCATCATAAATTTTTGTACGCGTCGTCCCTACTGGAATAATCCCATTGTATAGTGTTTGCAATTTTCTAGTTACCTCATGGTGAGCCTCGTCAGGAACGGAAGGAAGGGTAGAATCATATCGTCTTGAATACTCTTTCACTAAACTGTTTTCAGGAATAGTGACTTCCTTCTTCTTAGTAGTGGCTTGCTGCTTCTCAGTTTTTTGGTAAAACTCAATAGTTTTCTCAAAAGAGTTCAATTGACTCACGTACGCCTTTTTATATTTTTCAGATACTTTTAATGAAGATATAATGTTTCGTAGAGTATCGTTATCAATATTAAGTCTGTTCGCATATTCTTTACTCGGTGAATGACGCAGTGTACTAATACGAATAGCCATAAGTGTCTTGATATCCTCGAGACAATTTTTTCGTTCAGATTCATCTTTATTTTTCAGCATTGCTACAAGCTGGTTTGTTAGTTGCTCAGTATCACTATCTAGTATTTTGGCAGTCGTAGCAGGTGTTTTTTGCAGATCTATCCTTTCTGCAGCTGTCTCTGTCCCTACTCCTATTGAAGATTGATTAACCGGCGTCTGTGTCGATATCTCCTTTGTTTCTACTGCAGGTTTCTGTGCCGCCTCAAGTTCTTTTATCCTTTCTAGCAATGCATTATTTTTATCGTGCAGCTTGGCCTTGTCCTCCTTATCTTGCGTCACTTGGTTATTCAGCGCTAAGATTCGTATATCTCGCTCCTCCACAGTTTTTATTGCCTGTTCGGCCTTTTTTGCTAAGTCCGCTATTTCCTTACCATGTTCAGTAACAGTTTGCTTGAGTTGGTTCTTTTCTTCCTCTGAAGTATTTAGAAGAACTTCACGGTCATCATATTCTGCCTTAAGCTTATCCAGTGCTTGTTGAGTCTCTATGTGTTGCTGTGTGAGCTGCGATACATTTTGGGTTTCTGCCAGCAGGTTTCCTCGAAGAGTAGAGATGGTCTCATCGTGCTCCTTAATGAGAGATTCCTTCTCATTCTGAATGACTACTGCTCTTTCTTCTGTTAGATCGGATTTCTTTCTAAGGTCATCTAACTCCTTATAGAGTTCGTCACGCCACATTGCCAACTGTTTATTATCCTCTTCTTCTCTCTTGAGAGCAGCCTCTGTAGTTATAAGCCGGAGCTTATCGTCCTCTCTCGTTCGTGTTAACCATTTTATTTCCTCAGAGAAAGAGACCATTGTCTTGGCTGTTGTTTCTAGAGCAGTTTTGAGCCCCTCATTGTCGGCTTTGGTTTTGTTTAACTCTTCCTGGATCTTTTCCAGGTTCGTTTTCAGGGAACGAACTTCTTGATTAAGGGTTGCTTTATCATCTTCTAGCGCTTCTTTTTTACCCTCAAGCTGAACAAGTACTGTCTTTAACTTTTCTATTTTTGCCGTGTTTTCATTGCGTTGCGTTTTCGCTTCCATCAATTCGTTATTTAACTGATTACGTGTTTCTTCATTTGTTTTCAGCTGTTCTTCAGTTTGTTGCAATTTCTCTTCATGTTTCCGCAACACTTCTTGCTGGGTTATCTTATTTTTTTCAAGCTTAGCTCCGTGCAAGCGCAATTCTTTCTGTTCTTTTGTTAACTGTTGAATCGTCTCTGCTTGGGTTTTATTCTGAAGAGCCAGTACCTTATTGTTTACATTGAGTGTATCGACGTTAACTTGTAGTGCCTTCACCTTGTCTTCCAGCTCTTTCTTAGTTGCTTTGAGCGTCTCCAAGCTATTGTCTTTTTCTTGAATCTCTCTTTGCAGTCTCCTAGAGTCCGCCTCTGCCTTTTCTAGCTTCTGCGTCAACGCTTCAACATTTTTTTTACCCAAGCGAACCGCTTCACCTAGCTCTTGCTTAAGGCTGAGGATCTGAGTCTTTTGAGTTTCATTTTGTGTTGTTAGGCTATCCTTCTCTTTACTCACTTCCAGAGACTGTTCCTGCAACTTGCTCATTTCTTTCTTCAACACTGCATGCTTCTGCTGGCTATCGATCAATGCGGTACGAATGTTATCTAGCTGAATTTTTTGTCCCTGCTTTTCTTTAGCCAATTGGTCAGCAAGGGTCGTTTTAGCATTCAACGCAGTGTGTAGCCTACTGTTTGTCTCATTTAATGTTGCTATTTTGCTATTGAGAGTTTGATTCTCGATTTTGGCGTCTTCCAACTCTTTCTTGGTGTCTTTCAGGTTCGTTTCCAGGGAACTAACCATTTTTTCAAGCTCTTTTTTACTCCTTGTTAGCGTTTCTGTTTCAATCTTAAGTTCACCAAGCTCTATCTTTAACTTGTTTATTTCTGCCGTGTTTTCCTTGCTTTGCGCTTCCTCTGTACTCAAATTTTTTGTTAATTCGTTAATGTTTGCTTTATTTTTCTCCAGCTGCTGTACATTTTCTGCCAACTTATTTTGCGTTTGCTGCAACGCTTTTTGCTGGGTGGCGTTATTTTCTTTAAGCTCACCCTCGCGCACCTGCAATTCTTTCTGTTCTTCTGTTAACTGTTTAATTGTTGAGATATTCTCAATAAGCGCCACGCTTTGTTTCTGAATTGTCTCGTCTTGTGCTGCATTCTGCCTCTTTAATTCTGCATTCTGCTCATCAAGTTGATGAATATCATTGTTAAGTTCATCAAGTTTCTTGTTAAGGTCGTCAGTAGCGGTGGTAGTCTTATGTAATGTGTTTTCCAGCTCGACTTTTTCTACCTTTAACGTATCTAGCTTCTGGGTGATACTCACCAATGTTTCCTTATTGTGTATATCCGCTTGCTGCTGTTTGTTTGTTACTTCTAGGATTTCTTTTTCTTTTTTAACAATTTCCTCATGTTGTTTTTCCCGAAGCTGTCCAAGATCACTTACTTCCTGAGTTAACTGTTTTGCTTGATTTTTTACCAGATTAATTTCTTCCTCTTTACTAGCAATAGCCTGTTCCTGCTGTTCATTCTGAACAGTCAGTTTCTCGTTTTCTTTCTTTAGTGAGGCGTTATTGTGGTGGAGTGTTTCAACATTAGTCTCTAGGGTGGCAACCCACGTTTGTAATCGGCCAATCTGTTCTTCCAGATTCTGCTTGGTGCTTGCTGATGCACGCACCTCTACCTCCATTTTGTTAATCTGTTCTGCTAGGTTCTTCTGTTCCTGAGCAGCTGCTATTAGCGTACCCCTCAGTGTATTAACCTCTTTTTCATTATCTTGTTTTTCCTCATGTAGTTGCTGAGTAAGTTGAGTAACTGCTTGAGTCTTTTCATCCAGCTTCGTCCTGTCCTTTGTCAGTTTTTCTTCTTGTTCCTGCAGTAGTTGCGTAACTTGTTCTATTTGTTTAGTCAACGCCTGTTTTTGGTTTTCTACCTCGATAATTGCAGCGTCTTTCTCGAGAATTACAGCCTCTTTATTAATAAGGGTCTCTGCTTGCTGAGTAATTGTTTCTGCCTGCCGCTTCTTCTCGTTCAATAGCGCAGTGTTTTTAGTCTGCAAATTTTCCTTTTCACGTTTTAATTCATTGTTTTCACTATTTAACTGCTTATTTTCCTTTATGAATTTATTTATTACTTGCCCTAGGCGGTTATTGTCTAACTCGGTAGAATTTTGTTTAGGATATACTGAGTTGTTCGTAAAAAGTTTTTTAAGAGCCTTTGTCCGTTTAGACGGCTGTATTGTTGTTGTACGCTCTTGTGTGCTCTTAAAAGATGTTGATACAAGATTACTACTCTCGCTTGAGTTTTGAACGCTTTCTTTGTTCCTTGTCAAGGCTACCGATTCATTGAATGGGTCACTAGGAGATGACAAAGGATCCTCAACATCAAAAATACCAGTCTCCCTGACTTGCTTATCAATCTTTCTGGCTTCCCTAATTGTAGTATCAATTAGTGCGGCATTTTCTGTTGTCTTTGTGGTAGCAACGCTGTTTTCCTGTTCTTGAATTGGATTTCTGTTCCTAATACGCTGTTCAAGATTTTTCTGTATCTTTTTAGCTTCATATTCTTTTAACTGCTTTTTAGTATACTTGTGATTTTTTATCTTGATCTGTTCGTTCTCGCTTGACGAGCGTTGCTGATTGGTATCTCGACTTGTAGTAATCTTGTTAGATATATTATTTTGCTGCGCATTCCCAACAATACTGGCGCTCTTATTGTTGCCTGGGATACCGAATTCCGTTACGAAAGCCTTGTCTTGAGAAGCATCCTTAGGATCAGGAAGCTGAGAATTCTCAGAAAGCCGTGCTAACACCATCTCATCGGTTAGAAACGAAGCTGAAGGCTCAGGAAGCTGAAAATTCTCAGGAAGCTGTGCTAACATGCTTGTTAGCATCTTATCGCCATCGCTTAGAGACGAAGCTGAAGGCTTTTGCAGGATAAGCGTTATATTGCTCCGTAATGCTTGCATGTTTACAAGATCCTGCTCCTCTTGAGCATTTAGTTTTGATTCTGGCCCCTTCATTTTTTTTGATTCTAGGTTCTCAATTTTTTTACTAAGCCACTCATCCTCCTTCTCTAACTCTCTCCTTTGTTCTTCTTGGCTCTTGTTGCCTAACAATTTTTGGAGGCGTGCCTCTACTAACTCATGTAGCGAAGAAGGAGGCTCATCAGGCGTATCAGGGAGTCGGAAGCTTAGCGGCATCATGCTCTGATCGTAGATCATAGGTAGCGTCTCTAGACGCCTATCTGTAGATAATTTGTTGTACGGCAGTGATACCCCATAGGTTTTATCTTCCTCGCATAAATCTAGCTTGGGCTTATTTCTCTCAGGTTGATCTGGCTTATGGAGGTTATCTTTCTCACTTACAGCTTTCTCACTTGCAATACCTATCCAGCGTTTTTCTATGAACTCCATGTTTTCTTCATATGCTTTTAATTCTTTATCAGTTGATGACTTAAGTTTTCCTTTTAGTGACTCAAGTTTTTCATTGAATGCTTTGTCGTTCTGCATCCCCTCCAGTATCTTGTTTACTTTCACTTTAATGAGATCTACTAAATTGACATCTACTAAATTCCGATCATCTTCTGCTTGAAGATTCTTGCTCGATGCTGGAGGATTCTTGCTCAATGGAAATGAAGGAACCGGGGAAATTAGGTGTACCTCGGACGAGTTATCTAAGCGATTTTGTATGTGACAGAAGATATTTCTAATTATCCTCCATCCATCTCCTGGAAAGCCATTGCTGTCCTCCTGATCAAAGAATTCTGGAAATGCCTTATCAGGCTTATTCTCAGCTTGGTGCCAGGTTGTCTCGTATGCTCGATAAGAGTCTATGAGCTTATCCAGGGCTGTTAAATCATTCCAGCAAAGCGTGGTTTCTTTATTACTTAAGATAGCGTTAAAGAGGGTCTTTAATTCAGGCGTAAATGCTTCATGTAGCCTTTGCTTGGCAAACTCAAATGCTTCATGTAGTCTTTGCTTGGTAAACTTAAATTCTTCCTCTGGCGTGGACGCATTTTCTGAAACTGGAGTGGATATAGAATCAACAGCTTCTGCTTGGGTTTCGGACGCAGTATTTTCTGGTTGCACTGGTGGTTCGATTAATACTGTCGGTGATAAAATTGGAGTATGATCCTCCTCACTAAAAATAAAAATATCGTCAAAAGGATTCGAAGACTGCGCTACAACCTTAGAAGAATTTATTGGATGACTTGGATCAGACCCACTGTTATTGTTTTGCTGCAATGAGTCGTTATTGTTGTCTAAAAGATTTTCGCGTCTCTGAGGGATAGTATTGGTGAAATAAGTATTCCGCGATCCTAAACTAGGACGGCTTGTAGAATTTTCGTTCTCACCGGTTCCTGAAGTTATTTTTGTCGGCAGCCGTTCTGTTTTTCTCAGTCCTTCGCGTGTGTTCACATATAAGGGACACATAGCTGGATCGTTATTCTTAGTGAAATTTGATAGTATTAATTCATTGCCCTGACTTAACTTATGGTGATTCTCAGCCCACTCCTCTTTATAATTAGAATTTTTATTACTTTCTAGGGCTATTTCTCTATTATCTCTATTATTTGCAATACGCTGAATGACATCAACATAACCGTTTAAACCCTGTGAGCGCCGTGCTGTATTTTTAAAAAAATCACTTACTTTCGTAAACTTTTGGGTGGTTGGGGGTTTTTTCATTTTGATTTTATTCCTTCTATCTAATTTAAAATTGGTTAACTAATTAATTGCCGCTTCTTAAAATCGCAATGTATAAAATACATTCCCTGATCCAGGGATGAATAAAATAATCAGGGAATATATTTTACGTAAATGGTTACTATTATTTTTTTAGCGCCACCAGGATTATGCTAAGCATGACGATATAACCCCAGCCGCACGGAGAAATGCTGATCCACTTTTTGTATTATGGGTGGAGAAGATAATCGGTTGTCTTCATTTTTTTCTGGCAAGGTTGCGCCCAGATTGGCCCAGCTATCAGTGCCGTTGTGATAGGGGAGGGGGAGGAGATATTTCGCTTCATCATACAATGGGGTCTGGTGGTTTATCAGGTTGGGGACATGATAGCCAGAGCGCATCCCTTCCCAGCGATCGATCAGGGTAGCCGCAGCATGTTGTTGGGCTTGGCGCTGACGCTGCGCTTTGCGCACTGTAGATAGCTTTTGCAGCTTGCGGTGAATGTTCTTGCTCTTGGATACTGGCTTTCTCATGAATTCGTACCTGAGTGATCAGTTCAATAAAAGGGAATGCGTTGGGGTATCCGTGCCCATATAACAACGAACGGGCTAATTGTTTCACAGCTCCTGAATGATGGCTGTAAAGAAACGCACATTTTCTATTAAACTGCTCTTTTGAGACCTATTGCGTGGCGTCAATTCTGTGTGGCGCGGAGACAAGCGATCCTCGGTCATGCATGAGAAGCGTTGTTAGGTGTTAAATTGTGGTAGCGAGGAGACCCTGTTTTCCCTGTATCATGCTTACGAACAAAAGCCGGCAATATATCAAATCAACATTAGACTTCTTTCCAAACCTACTGCATGGTGAGAATTCTGCGTTACGCGGTGCTCACAATCCTCATGTACTCGCATGGGAACGAAGGTTGTTGCGCGCCGGTCGCCTTGCCTTCTTCTCCCCACTCGTCACGGTTTGGAAAGAAGTCTATTGATGAGTCATCACCGATTATTCATATCATTTCTTTAATTTTGTTAACTAATTTATCAATCCCGTTTTTTGCTTCAATAAGATTCTTTGCCAACATATAGGCCGGTGTGGTAACAATTTTATTTTTTTCATCTACAACAATCTCATTGACCTTGGATTCTACATGTACTCCCCCCATTGCTAAAACGGTAGCAATAGTTTTTTTGTCATTTCCTACTGTTAAGATGACACCAGCACCATATATTGCTGTTAATAGCACTGGCGCAATGCAAATAAATCCCACGGGTTTTTTGTTATTTTTAAATTGTTGGCAAACCTCAATGAATTCTTTCTGGAGCCTCATTTCTTTTTCAACAAAGGCAAAATCAGAAAGATTTTTTGCTACTCCAGCTCCTCCTGGCACAATAAGAGCAGAAAAGGCTGTAGCATGACAGGCTGCTAATGGGGTCACTTTTCCCCGAACGATTCTGGCAGATTCAACCAAAACGTTTCTTTGTTCTGCCATCTTAGCGCCGGTAAGATGATTGATAACATCATATTGTGTTATGTCAGGGGCGAAACATTGATAAGGGATATGTTGTTGTTCTAGAGACAATAGCGTTAATACTACCTCGTTAATTTCAGCGCCATCATAGACCCCACAACCGGATAAGATAATGGCTACTTTTATATTACACATCATTGATTCCTATTATTTAGTAAACCTCTTTCAAAACCCACTGCCTGGGGGTTTTTTTCTTGCGCACAGATGAGTAAACCTCATGTGCTCTCAGGGGAACGACGGGTTTCGCTTGCTGGGTGCCTTGACTTTTCTCCACTATCAGCGTGTTGAAAGAGCCCTATTATCATTTCTGGGCTGTTGCTTAATCTGTCTTGCTATCTCTTGGGCTTGCTGTTGCCACCCCTGAGCCAAAGTACGCACTAGTGCATCGTAACCCTCTTGAGTTTGTTTCAATTGGATATCAAAAGGCCGACTCAATAATAGCTGTCCATGATTAAAACGCCACAGGCCACGGATAACCACGTTACCGTCATAACGGCCATGAAATCCGGTCAGGGTAACATGTAACATATCTTTTATGACATATGGCATTGGTGGGGTTATCACTACCCAACCTGGCAAGGCGTTATTCAAGTGACTCACCAGCGTTTGCTGCAATTGTTGCTCAAGAGGGCTAGCCCATAAGTGGCGCCAGGCAACGGCATATTTTACATCATTGAGTTGATAGATTATCTCCTGACGTGCTAAATAATCAGCGATATTGATACCTGTTAGCCACAAGGGCCGTGCCGTCGCCAATGCAGTATCGCTTCCCTCCTTTTTAACAGAGTGGCTGAGGGGTAATTGATAATACCGTTTTTGCTTGCTGTTGGCACAGTTAGCAGAACAGCCTCCTAGCAATAATACTGCAAGCATAATGATTATCCCCTGCATTATTAACCTCTTTTCAGCTATTGGCTGGTGCTTTTCTTTAGTAGATCTCGTTCCAAATCGTGACGAGTGGGGGAGAAGTCTATTGACTTTTCCGCACTCGTCACTGTCACTGGGATAAGAGATTTATTGATCGGCCTTTTTCGGGTAAGGATCGTCGCTAATCTTGGATTCAAATATTAACGCATTACTTCTTTCATTTAAGGTGTGCAATATCAGTTCCAGTTCACCGAGTACCTGCTCTAGGCGTCGCATATTGCCTAGCATGTTGTTGTATGCTGCCGATCCTGGCTGCCACTCTCCCAGAGTCGTTTGTACCGTTTTAAGAGTTTGCTGCAATTGTTGTGGTAATTCTTTTGTTCCTTGACTGGAGAGTATTGCATTAGCCGATGCAACGGTGTCAGTCAGCGTCTTCAGCAGAGGAGTGAGGGGCAAGTTGTTTACTTTATTAAGTGATTCTATTAACTTTTGTTGGAGTTGTGATAACCCGCTATTCACTGTTGCTAACAAGGGGTAACCCGCCACTTTCCAGGGACCGCGCCAAGGCTTCGCGTTAGGATAAAAATCTAGATCAATAAACAATGCACTTGTCAACAGGTTGGCGGATTTAAGTGATGCTCTCAGGCTTTGTTCCTTGCCTTGTTTCAGATGTCTAAAAAAATCAATATTTTTCCCTAGTGTTTTGATTAAACGCTCCGGTTCAATACGGACCAATACGGGAATACGGTAGTCGCTATCCACGTTTGCTGGCATCCCTTTGCGATTAAATGGGACTTGCGCTACTGTACCTACACGTATTCCCCGAAATTCAACGGGAGCGCCTGAATGCAGTCCACGTACCGAATCTGTGAACAGCAATAAATAATCAATATGCTCTTTGTATAGTGAATCTTGAATGCTAGTTTGATTATTGAACAATTTATATTCAGCTTCATTAACCGCAGGGTTGCCAGGTTCCCAATCCTTTGGTACATCAAAACTGACTCCCCCTGTCACTAATGTGGCCAAGGAGGCCATTTCTATTTTCATCCCCTGTGTTGACATATCAAATGAAATACCACTGGCTTTCCAAAAACGCACATTATCAGTGACCAAAGCATCGTAGGGAGCGGTAATAAACAATCGGTAGCGTATAAAGCCTGTTTTAGGATCAAAGACAGCGCTTTCTACTGAACCTACGGGGTATCCATGAAATAGTACCGGATCGCCCGGATTAAGTTGAGCAGCCTGAGGGCTATTCAGGATAACTCGAATTCCTTTTGTGTCTGGAGAGGGCAAAGGCAGTGAATCTAACAATACATATTCGTTTTTCGCTTTACCCGTTGAGCCTGGGCGCAATTCAATAAAAACACCAGACAATAAGGTGCCTAAACCAGATATCCCCGCTCGACCAATTTTGGGTTTCACTACCCAAAAAACGGAATCTTGACGCAATAATCCTCCCATATCAGCATTAAGGCGCACTTTGAGAATGACTTTGGTTAAATCCTTGCTAAGCGTAACCATCTTCACGGTGCCAACATCAACACTGCGGCTTTTAATACTGGTTTTTCCGGCCTCAATGCCCTCTGCATTTAGCGTAATAAGGGTCACCTCCGGTCCCTGATGGCTAAAATGGGAATACAGTATCCAACCACCAATGAATAGGGTGAGAATAGGAACAACCCAGACTAACGACCAGGTTCTTATTTTTTCAACATCGGCGATAGCGCTAAAATGACTACGCATCCTCAGTATCGCCTATTTTTTTGAGATACTTTGGGTATGCCCTATCCCAGAATAATCGCGGATCGAATATGTTGGTAGCAAACTTGGTTAACATCACCACCCATGCAAATAACATGGCCCCCATGGCCGGATAAATACTGATCACATTTCCAAAACGCACTAATGCGGATAATACGGCAATGACAAACACATCAATCATCGACCAATGGCCAACAACCCCAAGCAGTCGATAGATGTTATGCAAACGCTTGACGTTACACTGCTGCCTTTGTCCTTGCTTCCCCAAACATAACCACCCAAGCGTTAATATTTTCAATAAAGGTAAGATGATGCTGGCAATAAAAATGATGACAGCTACCGGATAAGACTTCTCTTGCCAGAGGAAGATAACACCAGCCATGATAGTTGATCCCACGAGGTTGCTACCTAGTGATTGTGTCATCATAATAGGAATGAAGTGAACAGGAAGATATAGCATGATAGCTGTTATCAACAGTGCTATGCAGCATTGCAAGCTATATCGATGACGCGGGTAACCATGAGTATGACAGCGGGGGCAACGGCACAAAGATGCCGGTAAAATAGCGCTACAACAACAACAACCCCGCAATCCTTGCCATAAACCGGGATTCCCTAACATTAACGACTGGTTAAGTGGCGGCATTGGTGCAATCTTTTGCCATAACTGCCGGCTTTCAATAGGTTGAAAAGCACGTACCTGAAGAAAACAAAATAGACAATAGCTGACAAAACTGCTACCAACACCGATATCGCCATGGGCCATTAGCTTAACAAAACTGACCAACACGCCAGTTAGAAATATTTCTGTCATACACCAGGGTTTAACTTTACATAACTTTTTTGCCAGCCAGATTTTAATTGGCAGGGGTATCGGAATTTTTAGGGATAGCAATATGATGACGAGTAAGCAAAACGTCGGAAAAACCTGGACAAATGCTATGAATAAGATAGCAAGTGCTGTGTATCCTTCAGCGATCAGAGCGTAGGGTATATAAAACAAGGAGATTTCGCTGAAAATGCCGGCGAGGCGGATATTAATAAAAGGGAATAGATGTGCTAATAACAATAAAAATAACGCGCAGATAGCGTAACAAAGCGAATTGTCGTACGGTTGTTGGTATCGTGACAGGAGCGCGCCGCAGCGCGGGCAGCTTGCTCTGGATCCATATGGCAGGGCGGGCAGCACTACCAACCAGTCGCACTGCAGGCATAAGGCCGGTTTGTTAACAATGGCATTGTCAGTAGCCATTTTTTTTTATCGCTAGTTTTTGCGACTCCAAAAACTGCCAACGCGTAAACGCTAGGTCCAAGGTTTGTTGGGCGTCCGCCAATGCCTTGATAATCGGTGCTGTTTCTTCATATGGCTTAGAAAAAAAATCGACATGATTTATCTGTCGTTGCCATTGCTCTATTTTCATTTCTAGCTGTTCAATTTTTGCAGGTAATTGTTCCAGTTCCTTCTGCAAGGAATAGCTTAACTTGCTGTCTAACAATTGTCCCCTGTCATCCTTTTTTTTATTCTCTTGGATAGCGGTTCGGGGAAGGGCGTGATAAGTGCTCTTCGTAGCAGCATTTTCGCGTTGCTGATAAGCCGCATAATAACCGCCAACAACCTGGGCTATCCTCCCATTTCCTTCGAAAAACCAGCAGGTTGTTACTGTATTATCAATAAATTCGCGATCATGGCTTACCAACAACAGCGTTCCTTGATAATCGCTTATCAACTCTTCAAGTAATTCTAGTGTTTCAACATCTAAATCGTTGGTTGGTTCATCCAGCACCAGCAAATTGCTGGGTTTCGAGAATAAACGTGCCAATAATAAGCGGTTACGCTCCCCACCAGAAAGAGCTTTCACCGGGGTCATAGCTCGTTTAGGGTGAAATAAAAAATTTTGCAAATACTTAAGGACATGGCATGAACGACCATTAAGCATGATTTCTTGGGATCCAAACGCCAAGTTATCCATCACGGTGCATTCAGGATCCAATAGTGCGCGATGTTGGTCGAAATACGCCACTTCCAACTTGGTACCGCGATGCACTTCACCGCTATCAGCAGGGAGTTGGCCAAGCATGATCTTTAATAATGTCGTTTTACCGCAACCGTTTTGTCCCACCAAGGCAATCTTATCGCCAGATTGTACTAACGCGGTCATACCCTGAAGTAATACTTTATCGCCAATTTGGTAATGCACATTGTCAAGTTGAAAAACTATGTTGCCTGAACGCATGGCTTTTTCTGCCTGCATTTTTGCCCCACTTAGTATTTCACGGCGCTGGGCACGCGTGGCTCGCATGGCTTCTAAGGCCCGCTTTCGCCCTTCGTTACGAGTACGACGTGCCTTAATGCCCTGGCGAATCCATGCTTCTTCTTCGGCCAGTAGGCGATCAAATTTAGTATTTGCCCTTGCTTCTACCTCTAGTAATGCCGCTGAATTTGCAAGATAGCGAGCATAATCACCCGGCCATGATACTAATTTTCCTCTATCCAGTGAGATGATACGTGTAGCCATGGAGCGAATAAAACCACGATCATGAGAAACAAAGACAACAGTACCTTGAAAGGTTCGCAAAAAATTCTCCAGCCAGGCGATGCTAACAATATCTAGGTGATTCGTTGGTTCATCGAGCAGCAATACTTTAGGCAAACAGACTAAGCTGCGTCCTAATATCGCTTTTCGTAGCTCACCTCCTGATAACGAAGATAATGTTGCGTTTGGCGATAGCCCCAAGCGGGTTAATACAGCATGAATTCGGCTATCTAATTTCCATAAATCTTGATCGTCTAAAATTTCCTGTAATTGAGCCACACGCGCTAAATTTTCATTAGTAGGTTGCGTGCAAACTAACTGCGAGATAGCATGGTAAGCTATGATCTGTTCAGCCTGTTTTTGTACGCCTTGCGCCACAAAATCAAATACCTTGCCCATGACGTTTCTAGGTAACTCTTGTGGTATACGCGCAACAATTAAGTTTTGTTCATAAATAACCTCACCCTCATCTGGTACTATTTCTTTGTTTAATATTTTGAGCAGTATGGATTTACCGACGCCATTTCGACCAACCAAACAGACCCGTTCGTTTGACTCAATATGTAATTGGGTTTTTTCTAATAGAGGGGCATCGCTAAACGATAACCAAACGTCGCTGATACTAATCAAGGACATGGTTTTTTTCCATGAAAGTCAAGAGGATGGTGTTAATCTGGTTTGTAACGTCATGATTTTTAAGGTCATGGTTTTTAAGGCCATGGTTTTTAAGGTCATGGTTTTTAAGGTCATGGTTTGTAAGGTCATGGTTTTCCAGTACGGTTGCGTTTTGCGTTGCTGCCATACCCGCACAGCAACCCAGCCGCAGTTTGAAAGACGACGGATATAAAGCCAACACACCCATTAACATCATCAAATATGGCTAATAATATCTTTAATTAACCCAGGGCCATGATATATAAATCCAGAATAAAGTTGTATCAGTGATGCCCCGGCAGCCATCTTCTCTCTTGCTGCAATCAACGAATCCACTCCCCCAACCCCAATAATAGGTAACCGCTGTTGTAGTTCTTTAGACAAACAACGAATAATTTCAGTACTGCGCATTTGCAATGGACGACCACTCAGCCCCCCAGATTGTTCAGAATATTTTAATCCTTGAACCAGACTACGATCTATGGTGGTATTAGTGGCAATGACGGCATCAATACCGTATCGCACCAAATTATCAGCTACGATTATCAATTCTTCATCTGTCATATCTGGGGAAATTTTAACCGCGACGGGAACATATTTATCATGTTTTCGCTGTAATTCTTTTCGTTTAGATTTAACGTCTGCCAGTAAGTCTTCTAGTATAGCGCCATATTGTAAAGTACGTAATGTTGGGGTGTTGGGCGAAGAAATATTAATGACGATATATCCAGCATAGGAATAAGCCTTTTCCAGGCAGAGTAAATAATCCTCCTTTCCCCGTTCAATGGGAGTATCTTTATTTTTACCGATATTGATTCCCAGAATAACATCAGTACTGAGAGTAGATTTTTTAATATTCTCAATTAGGTTGTCGATCCCCTTATTATTAAACCCCATGCGATTAATCAAGGCTTGTGCTTCAGTCATTCTGAACAATCTAGGTTTATCATTACCTGGCTGTGGACAGGGGGTTACCGTTCCTACTTCAATAAAGCCAAACCCCATTGCCTGCAGGGCATTGATGCATTCCCCATTCTTATCCAATCCTGCCGCTAGGCCTATGGGATTGCTGAAAGACAATCCCATACATTGCGTTGGTTTAGCTGGTGTTGGTTTGCGAATAGCAAGGGGCAGTGCTGTCCCTATGTTTTTTAACAAACAACATGTCAACCGGTGGGCGCATTCGGGATCAAGCTGAAACAATGCTTTTCTAATCAACGCGTAAAACACTATATACCTCTTAAGACACTTTCCCTCTTAAGACAATGCTTTTAAGATAATACCTCTTAAAAAACAATAGACCTTATATCTTTTGAAACCTACTGCATATCTTTTGAAACTTACTGTGTGGTGAAAATTCTGCGTTACACAGCCGGGACAAACAATCCTCATGTACTGGCATGGAAACGAAGGTTGCAGCGCGCTGAGGGCCTTGATATTTCCCTCAATCGTAACGGTTTGGAAAGAGATCTATTTATTTTCTTCCATAAGCTGAGCAAAGTGCAGGGCGATATTGACAGATTCATCAAGATGTACATCAGGATCTTGATAGTCTTTCGGTAATTCGTCTAACTGTTTTAATAATTTTTTTCCCTCGCGTTTAAAACGCTCATTAATATTCTTGAGACGCCTGTTTTCATACTCACGGGTTTCTTTCTTACGCTGGACATAGTCTAGGGAAAGCTGATGACTTTTCTTTTTTAGGGCCTGATAACTTTCAAGCTCTTGCTTAATACGTTGAAATTCAGGATTATTCATGATGCGACGCTTGTGTTCTGCCAACAATGTAGGCAGCAGCGGTTGTAAATCACCCCTTTTTTGATAATCAATAGGATCAATGCTATCCCAAGGTAAAGCATTGTCTTCAACGTTTTCTCCCGTTTCCATCAGGCTATTGCTCGTTGGCATCACAATATCCGGTATCACCCCCCTACGTTGCGTACTATTGCCATCCAAGCGATAAAATTTTTGAATAGTATATTGCACCGACCCCAATACCGGCCAATCTGGACGCAACATTTGATCGTAGAGTCGATTCAAGGAACGGTATTGTTGTACCGTTCCCTTACCAAAGGTTGATTCACCGACAATCAGGGCGCACCCATAGTCTTGCATGGCGGCGGCAAAAATCTCTGAAGCTGAAGCACTATAGCGATCCACCAAGACCACCAACGCCCCGTTGTAGTAAACGATGCCGTCGGTATCAATATTTTTACGCACTTTTCCTTTATCATCTCGCACTTGCACCACAGGGCCATCGGGGATAAATAGACCGGATAGTGAAACCGCTTCCATCAAGGCTCCCCCCCCATTGCCCCGAAGGTCGATAACGATGGTATCTATATGTTGTTTAAGTAATTTTTGCAATAAACGTTTAACATCTTCGGTTACTCCAACGTAAAATCCAGGAATAGTCAGTATCCCCACCTTTTTGTTAGCGACGTTTCTTATAGAGAGGTTAACCGCCCGGTCTGTTAGGCGAATGCGATCGCGCGTTAACGTCACCTGATACGTTTTCGTTCCTTTCGCTGGGGACAAAATCTCAAGGTTAACTCTACTGCCTTTCGGTCCTTTAATTAAGGCAACCACATCGTCTAAACGCCAACCAATAACATCCACCATCGGTTTATCAGGTTGCCCTACAGCCACAATATGATCACCTATAGCGATAGCGTTACTTCGTGCCGCCGGACCACCTGGCACTATAGAACGAATTGAAATGTAATCATCCTCCATTTGTAATACCGCACCGATCCCCTCTAAAGATATACTCATCTCAGCATCAAACTGCTCCGTGTTACGAGGCGAAAGATAACTAGTATGAGGGTCTATCTCGCGAGCGAAGGCATTCATTATCAATTGAAAGGTGTCTTCACTCTTATGTTGAGCAAGGCGCTTTATGGCTAATTGGTAACGTTTTGTCAAAATTTCTTTTATTTGCTTATCCGTTTTACCGACTAATTTTAGATTGAGTTGCTCACTTTTAATTTTATCATCCCAAAGCCCATTTAATGCTGGTAAGGTAGCAGGCCAAGGCGCTTTATGGCGATCTATATCGATGGTGCCGGTAAAAACCATCGGTTTATTGATTATTGAAAGTGCGTATTCATAACGTTGAAGACGGCGTTGTTGTGTCAAATTAAATAATTTGAAGAACATAGTTAACTGCCCAGATTTTATTTCCTTTTTCAAAAGCGTCTTTTTGTTGGCAAATCTTTCGATGTCTGATGCCAATAATA
Organism: Achipteria coleoptrata; assembly: GCA_000988765.1. Lineage (NCBI taxonomy): Eukaryota > Metazoa > Arthropoda > Arachnida > Sarcoptiformes > Achipteriidae > Achipteria > Achipteria coleoptrata. The sequence goes on along the minus strand of LBFM01006749.1, from coordinate 43,426 downwards.
CATAATGATTGTAATCCAATAAATTAAGATAACGTTCAAATATTTTTTTAGAAAACTGATCGTCAAAAATAAAATGCCGATAATGAGAATGGCAAAAATAAGAAGTCACTCGCCTACTTACCGTGGCATGCTGAGGTTCTTGGTTAAGATAGGGTAACGTTTCTCTATTACCTTTGGCATAATTCACCCCTGTCAATAACAAGTTAGCAATCGTTATCAACTTGACAAACTTGTTCATCTCTTATCGCTCCTGTGTCAGCATTGTGGGATGCTGCAATTCGATATGCTTTGGGTATGCCCTACTCTTTAATTAGGTTCCTAACAGATAAATCAACTATATCCAAAATATTTCAAATTGCAGCGTTGCTGCAAGGGGTTGAGCCCTTAATCCTAAGGTTAAATGACTCTGCCTTCTCCTTGCGACCAATACAGCTGTCGTTTGAAAGGCGACGAGTATATACATGGGTCAATACTAGAAACATTAAGGAGTATAAAAAATGAAAGTTGCCGTTCTCGGTGCTGCTGGTGGTATCGGTCAAGCTCTTGCTCTTCTACTCAAAACACAGCTTCCTTCAGGTTCAGAACTCGCTTTGTACGATATTGTGCCTGTCACACCAGGCATCGCAGTAGAGTTGAGCCATATTCCAACAGCGATTAGCATAACCGGTTTTACTGGAACAGAGGTGAGACCAGCATTGTGGGGAGCAGACATCGTACTGATTTCTGCAGGGGTTGCGCGAAAACCAGGCATGGACCGTGATGATTTATTTACTATCAACGCTAAAATCATCTATGCCCTTACCAGGCAAATTGCTGATACTTGTCCGATGGCCCTGATTGGTGTCATTACCAACCCCATTAACACAACTGTCCCTATTGCTGCAGAAGTGTTAAAAAAAGCGGGAGTATATGACAAAAATAAGCTATTTGGCATCACTAAACTCGATAATATTCGTGCTAATACCTTTGTCGCAACACTGAAAAATAAACCGCCACAAGACATCAATGTGACTGTCATTGGCGGGCATTCAGATATAACGATTTTACCATTGTTATCACAGATTTCAGATATCGATTTTACTGAAAAAGAAATCATGGCGCTGACTCGTCGTATCCAACATGCCGGTACTGAAGTCGTCACGGCAAAATCGGGCGGGGGATCAGCAACGCTTTCAATGGGGTATGCAGCAGCATGTTTTACGGTTTCTCTTGTTCGTGCGCTACAAGGTCATCATGATGTAATAGAATGTGCATATGTTGAGGGTGGCACTCAATACGCTCGCTTTTTCGCCCAACCTATATTGTTAGGCAAAGGGGGGATAGTGACCACTGTAGACATCGGCAAACTTAACGTCCTTGAAGAATCGGCGCTGAAAAACATGCTTAACACCCTGCATAAAAATATTGAGCTAGGCGAAAAATTCGTTGCTGACGTGCAGTCACTCAACAGTGCGGAATGTTGACCTCTGCATCATGAGGATCGTTCGTCCTGACGCAATCAAGAAAAGTACTACAGAGCAGATTGGTTTTGATAAATAAGTCTACTAACTCAATGAATTTTACCGAAAACTTATGCCCAATTTTGTAGACTGGGTAGAATAATGTTGGAATTTAGACGCTAAAAATTTAGGCACCCTCCCAGGCCATCGCATCCAAAACCGAAAAGATTTATTCATCAACTTGGCAATGATGATAGAAAATTTCTATAGTTACCACACATGGCGTTATTAGGTAAATATAGAGGGGGGGGGATGAACACAGAAATACTGCTCAGCACAATACTCGTCTTGCTGCTGCTGGGGTATCTAGTTTATGCCCTGTTTCATGCAGAGGACTTTTAAATGCTAGCCTCAGGCTTTGTTGTCTTCAGTTTTCTGCTGTTACTTTTCGCGCTATCGGTTCCCTTGGCAAAATTGTTGGCTTGCCTCATAGAAGGGGAGTTCTCTTTATCGTGGCGAAACATTGAGGCATATCTCTGGCGTTATATTGGAATCCCTCTGAATCCTATCAACAGTGCTGATCTTAAAAAAAACGGCGCAATAGCGCAGGAAATGAATTGGCAGCAATATCTATTAGCCCTCTTGTATTTACATGGCTGTGGTTTGGCAGTGCTATTTATCTTATTAAAATATCAGGATATTTTACCCTTAAATCCGCAGCACTTTCCTGAATTGACATGGCATTTAGCATTAAACACTGCGGTCAGTTTTGTGACAAATACCAATTGGCAAGCTTATAGCGGGGAAAGCACGCTCAGTTACTTAAGTCAAATGCTCGGATTAACGGTACAACATTTTCTTTCTGCAGCCACTGGTATCGCTGTTTCTTTTGCCTTGATACGGGGACTAGCTCGCCATTCTGCCAGTACCCTAGGGAATGCTTGGGTGGATATCCTGCGGATCAGTATTTATGTTTTACTGCCAGGATCAGTATTACTAGCACTGATTCTAGTCAGTCAAGGGGTGTTACAAAACTTTAACGCTTATTTGCCTATTAGTACTATTGAGGGCACCCAACAAATGCTACCTATGGGACCAGTCGCTTCTCAAGAAGCGATTAAAATGCTTGGTACCAACGGCGGGGGATTTTTTAATGCTAATTCAGCTCATCCCTTTGAAAACCCCACTGTATTAAGCAACTTTGTACAAATGCTGGCAACATTAATTATTCCCTGCGCCCTTTGTCTTAGCTTTGGTCATCGTCTTGGCGATATCCGCCAGGGTTATACGTTACTCATCGCGATGTTGGTCGTTTTTTTAGTAGCGAGTGCAGGGGTGATGCATGCTGAACTGGCAGGTAATCCATACTTAATGCCATTGGGGGCTAGCAGCAATATCAATATGGAAGGGAAGGAAACTCGCTTTGGGATTTTACTCTCCAGCCTGTACGCTGTGATCACTACCGCAGCATCTTGTGGGGCAACTAATGCTGCGCAAGATTCATTTACCCCGCTAGGGGGGATGGTACCCCTCTGGTTAATACAAATCGGTGAAGTGGTATTTGGTGGTGTGGGATCTGGGCTCTATGGCATGCTCCTATTCGTCGTACTAACAGTATTTATTGGTGGATTAATGATTGGCCGCACACCAGAATATGTGGGTAAAAAAATCGATGTCTTTGAGATGAAAATGACCACGCTGGCTATCTTGGTGACACCTGCCTTAGTCTTATCGGGAAGTGCATTGGCCATGACAACAGAAGCCGGGCGTGCCAGCATGCTAAATCCCGGTCCACATGGTTTTACCGAGGTACTGTATGCTTTTTCTTCGGCAGCTAACAATAATGGCAGTGCTTTTGGCGGATTAAATGCCAACACGCCGTTCTACAACCTATTGCTTGCCCTGGTAATGTTATTAGGACGTTTCGGTCTCATGATTCCTGTTCTTGTCCTTGCCGGATCATTGGCAGGGAAAAAACGTCAAATTGGCACGAATAGTCTATTTAGCACTGATAGCCTGTTATTTATTGGATTACTCATTGGGGTCATATTACTCGTAGGGGCATTAACCTTTATCCCGGCGCTAGCGCTAGGTCCAATAGCGGAACATTTGCAAATTTGGTCAGCATAAGGGACCCATGTTATGACGCATAAAAAGGCAGTATTCTTTGAATCGACATTAGTACGCCGGGCCATTCTCGATAGCATTAAAAAACTCGACCCCAGGGTGCAGTGGCGTAATCCGGTCATGTTCGTCGTATATAGTAGCAGTTGTCTCTCTACTTTCTATTGCCTTGCCATACTCGCTCAGCACGGCGAAGAGAATCTTGTTTTTACCGCTAATATCACTCTTTGGTTATGGTTTACCCTGTTATTTGCTAATTTTGCTGAAGCCATGGCTGAGGGACGCAGTAAGGCACAAACAGATAGTTTAACCGGATCGCAAAAGACTACCTGGGCACAAAAAATTACCCAAGTGGATTATCATGCCAGTAGGGAAACAGTCTCTGCCGATAGCTTACGTAAAGGAGATGTGGTCGTAATAGAAGCGGGAGAGACCATACCATGCGATGGTGAGGTGATGAAAGGAGGGGGATCAGTTGACGAAAGTGCTATTACCGGCGAATCTGCTCCAGTGATTCGGGAATCTGGAGGAGATTTTTCTTCTGTTACCGGCGGGACAAAATTGCTTTCTGACTGGCTCATAGTGCAATGTACCGTCAATCCTGGTGAAACTTTTCTTGATCGTATGATCGCCATGGTTGAAGGGGCAAAACGACGCAAAACCCCTAACGAAGTGGCACTAACCATTTTATTGATAGCATTAACCATCGTATTGTTGCTTGCCACGGCAAGCTTATATCCCTTTACGCAGTTTGGCACTGACACAGCATCTCCAGACAACCCAGTGAGTATTACGGTACTCGTTGCCCTTCTTGTTTGCCTTATTCCAACCACCATTGGTGGATTGCTCTCTACGGTTGGTATGGCGGGGATGAGCCGTCTGCTTGCTGCTAACGTCATTGCTACCAGTGGACGTGCCGTGGAGGCCGCCGGCGATGTCGACGTCTTGCTACTGGATAAAACTGGTACTATTACGCTGGGCAATCGCCAAGCATCAGCGTTTTTACCTGCTCCCAATATTACTGAAGAGAGGTTGGCGGATGCCGCTCAACTTTCATCCCTTGCTGATGAAACACCGGAAGGACGTAGCATTGTCATATTAGCAAAGCAACGTTTTAACTTGCGTGAACGTGATCTGCGTACACTCAACGCCACTTTCGTTCCCTTTTCCGCACAAACCAAGATGAGTGGCGTTAACATTGGCGACAAGATTATTCGTAAAGGCGCACTGGATGCCATCGCTCGCCATATTGAATCTAGTCAAGGACATTTTCCCGTAGAAATTACCATGTTAGTCAATACGGTTGCCCGTAGTGGCAGCACACCATTGGTGGTAGTAGAAGGCACTCAAGTCCTAGGTGTTATCGCATTAAAAGATATTGTTAAAGGCGGGATTAAAGATCGTTTTGTCAAACTGAGAAAAATGGGCATCAGAACGGTCATGATTACCGGTGATAACCACTTTACCGCAGCAGCCATCGCTGCCGAAGCTGGCGTTGATGACTTTCTAGCTGAAGCGACACCTGAAGCTAAATTGGCGTTAATTCGCCAATATCAAGCGGAAGGACGTTTGGTAGCCATGACGGGAGATGGCACTAACGATGCACCAGCATTAGCACAGGCTGATGTTGCTGTTGCCATGAATTCAGGAACACAAGCCGCTAAAGAAGCAGGCAATATGGTAGATTTAGAATCAAATCCAACAAGGCTTATCGAAGTGGTGCATATTGGGAAACAGATGCTGATGACCCGCGGTTCATTGACGACCTTCAGTATTGCCAATGATGTCGCAAAATATTTCGCCATCATTCCTGCTGCCTTTTCTGGCAGTCATCCACAGCTAAACAGGTTAAACATTATGTTTTTGCATTCCCCTTCAACAGCTGTGTTATCCGCGGTTGTATTCAACGCTTTGATCATTGTCTTGCTGGTTCCATTAGCGCTAAAAGGGGTGGCTTATCAAGCGTTGAGTGCGCCTGCATTGCTACGTCGCAACCTATTGGTTTATGGCTTAGGTGGACTGTTGGTCCCCTTTATCGGCATTAAATTAATAGATATTATCGTTAGCAATATTCGATTCTAACCTAACCTTAATCATCCTAGAGGTCACAATGATGGTATACCTGCGCCCTGCCTTAGGGTTATTTATTTTGCTCAGTATGATTACCGGGGTAGCCTATCCTTTAGTGACCACTCTAGTGGCACAGATGATTTTTTATGATAAAGCAGTTGGTTCATTGGTGCTATTGGATGACAATACTGTGGGCTCCCTACTTATTGGACAATCCTTTACTCAGCCAGGCTATTTTCATGGTCGCCCTTCGGCAACCTCTAAAATGCCTTATAATACAATGGCATCAGGAGGCAGCAATCTTGCTATATCTAACCCGAATTTGACAAAAATCTTCAGGCAACGCATAGACGCACTACGTAACGCAAACCCCGGCATGGGACCTATTCCCGTTGAGTTAATCACTGCCTCTGCCAGCGGGTTAGATCCCCATATTTCACCCGAAGCGGCTCAATACCAACTAAAAAGAGTGGCCAATGCTCGCCGAATCTCCCCGTCTATCATACAAAGATTAATTGAACAGCATACCTATGATCGCTATTTTTTTGCCGAACCCATTGTGAACGTGCTGTCTCTTAACATAGCCCTGGATAAATTTAGTGCCCATCAATCCTAATAAAATAGACCGCTTTCAACATCTGCTGCCTGGTGTAAATTTTGCGTGGTGCGGATAATCCTCATTGACTCCCCTGGAAAGCAAGGTTTCGGCAGCCCGTAGCTTGAGTCTTCTCCCTCCTAACGCGGTTTTAATAGAGGTCTACTACCATGATGCCGGATACAGAATTAACTCGGCCAAATCCTGATTCTTTGCTAACAGCTGCTAACGAGCAGTCACGCGGTAAACTAAAGGTTTTTTTTGGTGCCTGCGCTGGAGTGGGTAAAACTTACGGTATGTTACAAGAAGCGCAACGGTTACAACATCAAGGGGTAGATGTTATCATCGGGGTGATAGAAACTCATGGTCGCCGTGAAACTGCAGCCCTGTTAAACGGCTTAACCATATTGCCACTGAAACAGTTGCCCCATACCTATCATCAAGCTAAAGAATTTGACATCGATGGCGCCTTAGTTCGGCAGCCAACCCTGATTCTAGTCGACGAGTTAGCTCATAGTAACGCTAAAGGTTCGCGTCATCCCAAACGTTGGCAAGATGTTGAAGAATTGCTGGATGCCGGGATCGATGTTTTTACCACCGTCAATGTACAACACTTAGAAAGCCTTAACGACGTGGTAAGTAGTATCACCGGTGTAAAAGTACGTGAAACCGTGCCTGATCATGTGTTTGATGCCGCCACCGATGTCATGCTGGTAGATCTGCCCCCTGATGATCTGCAGCGACGCCTCAGTGAAGGTAAAGTCTATATTGCCGGACAAGCTGAACGCGCTATTGAACATTTTTTTCGTAAAGGTAACCTCATTGCTTTACGTGAACTGGCATTACGCCGAACCGCCGATCGCGTTGACGATCAAATGCGAGCCTTTCGTAATACAAAAAATTTAACACAAGTCTGGCATATAAGGGATGCCATTCTACTGTGCCTAGGCTACCAGGGAAACAATGAAAAATTAATACGTACGGGCGCCCGCTTAGCGGCAAAACTAGGAGGTGTCTGGCATGCCGTTTATGTAGAAACTGAAAAATTACATACTTTGTCTGAAGCAAAACGCCAGGCTATTTTAGAGGCACTAAGGTTAGCGCAGGCACTGGGCGCTGAAACCGCCACGCTTTCTGAGCCTTGCGAAGAACGCGCCCTGATACGCTATGCACGCCAACATAATTTGGGAAAAATTATCGTTGGACGCCAGGTACGACAACGCTTCGGACTACGCACCAGCTTTGATGAACGAATTGGGAAACTTGCCCCCGATATGGATCTTATCATCGTAGCTCTAGACAAATTTGTTGGCACGGTAGCCTCTCATAAGGAAAGAGAGAGCCAGACACTTTACAGCAAATGGCGTACATTACTACAGGGTGCTGTTGCCGCCCTTGGACTATGCGCCCTTATCACCCTAATGGCTAAATGGTTGAGCTTCGATATTAGCAATTTGATGATGGTGTATTTGCTTGACGTAGTGATTATTGCCCTATTCTATGGACGTTGGCCTTCAGTATTGGCTACCATCATTAACGCAATTAGCGTTGATCTATTTCTTGTGCACCCCAAGCTGTCATTGGCGGTAACGAATGCGCAATATCTAGTTACCTTTGGTGTGATGTTAACAGTGGGCATCGTTACGGGTAATCTCACCGCGAGTGTGCATTATCAGGCTCGTGTGGCAGGCTACCGTGAAGCGCGGGCAAGAAATCTTTATGAAATGTCACGGGGATTGAGCAGTGCGTTAACGACCAAAGATATTGCTAGTATCAGCAGGCATTTTCTTGTGCACAGTTTTCTCGCCAAAAGCATGCTGTTGCTACCTCAGGAAAACGGGCAATTGCAGCCCATTGAGGAAGAATCCGAAGCATTATTGATTGATTTTGCTATCGCCCGTTGGTGCTTTGATAAAGGGGCACCGGCAGGTCTAGGCACAGACACCTTACCCGGTGTGCTTTATCAGCTACAACCGCTTTGTGCCTCGAAAAAAACCTTTGGTGTATTGGCTATCGAGCCCAGTAATTTGCGCCAACTGATGGTGCCTGAGCAACAACGCTTGCTACACACTTTTACGACTCTTATTGCCAGTGCCCTAGAAAGGTTGAAGTTGATACATCAAGCGGAGGGGGCTAAACTCAACGCTGAACGAGAGCAACTACGCCACTCGCTGCTGACGACCCTGTCATATGATTTAAAAACACCACTGAACATACTGTTACATCAAGCAGACAATCTGATACTGAACCTGACCACAGAGGGTTCGCAGTATATCCTTCAGGCCAGTCAACTACGAACGCAGACACTCAGTATTACAGAGTTAGCAAATAATTTGGTAGACACTGTCGCCCACTTAGCCAAGCCGTCGAAAGAAAATAACAGGGTTCAATAAAGAAAAGACGGGCAACTCGCTGCGCCAAAGCCCCGCGCACCAAGAAATGGCTACTGAGGGAGACAAACGTGACGATTGAAGTCTGACCTGCTAATAGTACTCGGAGCGCGGGAAAATCGCGGACAGGGCAAAATGTTTAATGGAACAGCCCTGATTTTGGTACAATGCTATTTAACTGCCGTCATCCACCCTCTATAATCGTCCGATTTTACAAAGTCTACTCTCATTAGAGAATCAATGTGCCGAAAAATATCCAAGCTGTACGCGGTATGAACGAATGCCTTCCTTCAGAAACGGCGTTATGGCAGCACATTGAAACCCGGTTAAAACAAGTGCTAAGTAGCTATGGCTACGCTGAGATCCGCCTACCGTTGCTGGAATACACCTCTTTATTTGAACGTGCCATCGGTGAATCAACGGACGTTATTGAGAAAGAGATGTATACTTTCCTGGACCGCAATGGCGTGAGTTTGACATTGCGCCCGGAAGGTACGGCAGGCTGCGTCCGCGCCTGTATCGAACGCGGTCTACTGCATCAGCGAGAGCAGCGCTTATGGTACATGGGCCCCATGTTTCGCTATGAGCGACCACAAAAAGGCCGGTATCGTCAATTCCACCAATTGGGTGCTGAAGTTTTCGGTCTCTTAGGTCCTGATATCGATGCGGAATTAATACTACTAACCGCCCGCTGTTGGCGTGAATTGGGCATTATTGATCAGGTTAGTTTGGAGATAAATTCTCTCGGCTCCTCGGAGAGTCGCGCCAGCTACTGCGGTGCATTGGTTACTTTTTTGCAACAGCATCTATCCCAGTTAGATGAAGATTCTAAACGGCGACTTTCTCGCAATCCGTTGCGCGTTCTAGATTCTAAAAATCCTGACATACAGTTATTATTAAATAATGCGCCCCGCCTTTCTAATTGGTTAGATACTGAATCAAAACAGCATTTTTTAGCTTTATGCGCCAGTTTGGAACAAGCTGGTATTCATTACAGGGTCAATGAAAAGTTAGTACGCGGATTGGATTATTATAACCGCACTGTGTTCGAGTGGGTGACCAACAGTCTGGGAGCGCAGGGTACAGTCTGTGCAGGGGGCCGCTATGATGCGTTGGTACGACAATGCGCTGGTCCAGCAATGCCGGCGGTAGGTTTTGCCATAGGATTGGAACGATTGGGGCTGTTGGTACAAAAGGTCAACCCTTGTGCCGCTACTTCCTTATTTGAACTGGATGTCTATCTTATTTCTTCTGGTGACAACGTGCCATATGCCGCCACACAACTTGCTGAAGAATTACGTACTGCTATGCCAACACTAAGGCTCATGACCCACCACGGGGGGGGAAGCTTCAAAAAACAATTTTCCTGCGCCGATAAATGGGGTGCCCGTTTTGCCCTTATCTTGGGAGACGATGAATTATCTGCCGGACAAGCAGGGATAAAAAATTTGCGCACTGGCGAACAACAAACGCTTTCACTGCAAAATATTCCCCTGCATTTAGCATCGGTTTTGCAACACACTCAAAGTATTGACGATAAATAAGACGGCAATAAGCCTTTCATCCTAAATGGACTGGCGGATGAGGGTGAATACCCCGGACCAACAGGGCTGCAATTTGAAAAACAAGGCTAAGGTTTTTATCCGATTTTGCAATAACATTCATATAATAGGAAAAATAGAGTGAGCATTTATCCGAGCGAACGAGAACCACAACGAGAACGGCTTAGTGCTACTCGCTTTTTTTTAGTTAACAACGCTAAGCTGCTCGCCATTGGGATCTTATTGGGAACAGCAGTTGCCATTAGCTGGTATTATTGGCAACGGTATCAACACAAAACCTTCGTTCAATCGGCGCTATCTTGGCAGCAACTCAGTGCTGCCCTATCAGCGGGCAAGGAGGGCAGTGTTACTGCCATTGAGCAATTTTCCAGTCATCATAAAAATAGTTATGGGGCGTTTGCTTCATTGCAGCTGGGGTGTTATTTCATTAAGAATAACGAATTACCTAAAGCAGAGGAGCAGTTTAATGTGGCTCTTAGTCAAACCAAAGAGGACAATTTATCCTCTCTTATTAAGTTGGGTTTAGCGCGCATCCAACTGCAACAAAATAGGCCTGAAGCAACATTACAAACCCTCAGTACCATAAAGAAAGAGACAAGTTGGTATGCTATGGCCCAAAACATAAAGGGTGATGCGCTGTTACGTACAGGTGATACAGAAGGGGCACGCTTGGCATACAATAGCGTTGAATCTACCACCCCTGAATTTATCAACGCGCTGATGCATATGAAATTAAATACATTATTAAATGATGATTAGCAGGATCAATATGCAATCTATAATACCTCTGTTGTGCTCAATATTTATTGTTTTATTAAATGGTTGCTCTTTGTTCAATACTGAACAAGAGGCGGTACTGATGTCACCCCTGCCTATAGTAGAGAACAGGTTTACATTGCTAGAACGCTGGAAGGTGCCAGTAGGCAACGGCGTCGGTGAATATTATTCACGGTTACGTCCAGCATGGAAAGGAGCGCTTGTATTTGCTGCTAACCGTGAGGGACTCATCAAAGCAATAGACATCAATAGTGGAAAAACGATTTGGCGTACTAATTTATTTGAGGAGAACAGTTTATTCGAAAAGAATAGTTTATTTAAAAAGAACGGTCCACTTAAAAAGAATGGCTGGTTATCCAGAAAGCAATCCGTGTTGCTTTCAGGTGGATTAGCGGTAACAGGCGGTCATGTTTATGCTGGCACTGAAACAGCACAAGTTTACGCATTAAATATGCAAGATGGAACCCTTGCTTGGAAAACGCCAGTAGCTGGAGAGGTGATTTCTTATCCGGTTGTCAGTGACAATTTAGTGCTGATTCATACCACAAACGGTTTATTACAAGCCCTAAATGCCTCTGACGGAAAAATAGCCTGGACGTTAAATTTAGCCACTGCTCCTCTTTCTTTACGTGGTGAATCTTCTCCAACGGTTGCTTTCGGCGCCGCCTTTGTTGGCGACGATAATGCTCGTGTCAGTGCTATATTGACGGAACGTGGGCAACTTATCTGGCAGACAAACATTTCTCAGGGACCGGCTGGTGCATCAGCAATTGATAGAATAAATGATATTGATGTCACGCCCGTCATTGTGGGTGAAACAGTTTACGCCTTGGCTTATAACGGTTATCTAGCGGCGTTAAACGTGCGTGATGGAGAGGTTTTGTGGAAACGTGCCTTGGGATCAGTCAATGATTTTATTGTTGAGGCCGGGCGTATTTATCTAGTGGATAAAAAAGATAATATTGTGGCGTTGCGCGCTGATAACGGCAGTGATTTGTGGACTCAACCCGCCCTGTCGCATCGACAGTTAACTGCACCGGCGATGCATAATGGTCATTTGGTTTTTGCTGATGCACAGGGTTATTTACATTGGCTAGATGCGGACAACGGTCATTTTGTTTCGCAGCTTGCTGTCGATAAATCTGGTTTTTTCAGCCAACCTGTTGTTGTTGGTCATAATGGGACAGACGATAAACTCGTGGTGCAAGCTAAAAGCGGTACAGTATATTTATTAACTCATTAATGTGCGATCCTCCTAGCTCACAAACGTCAATCATGGTCCCCATTGTTGCTTTGATCGGGCATACCAATGTGGGCAAGTCTACCCTGTTTAATTGTCTGACAGGCACCCGCGATGCACTGGTGGTGAATTTTCCTGGATTGACCCGCGATCGTAACTATGGTTATGCAAAAATTGAGGAACATCTCCTTGTCATCGTTGACACTGGCGGGATCGATGAACCCCAAAAAGGCATTGGCGCTCTTGTCATGCAGCAATCAGTGCAGGCTATTATCGATGCGGATCTGGTCTTATTTATCCTTGATGCACGTGTAGGATTAACCCTTTCGGATCTTAACATTGCTAGGCTGCTTCACCGACATAAAAAAAATACCGTTTTGGTGGCAAATAAGACGGATGGTTTAGACCCTGATATTGCTGTAACGACCTTCTATCCCTTAGGGTTTGGTAAGGCTTATGCTGTTTCGGCGATCCACAGGGAAGGTATTGCCGTCTTACTAGAACAAGTATTGTTACCGCTGGTTAAGCAAGATGAGCTGAGTGCCAAAGTTGGCCTAATACCCCCCTTACAGAATAGTCAAAAACAGCAACCCCAGATGACTAATCTACAGCATCAGATCATCAAATTGGCCATTGTCGGCCGCCCCAATGTAGGGAAATCCACGTTAACTAATTGCATGGCCCGGGAAAATAGAATGCTGGTTTGCGATATTCCAGGGACTACACGTGACAGCATCAGTATTCCTATGGTGCATGAAGAACAACATTATATCCTGACTGATACTGCCGGCATGCGCAAACAGAGCAAAGTAACCGATAAAGTAGAAACGTTTTCTATTATCAAAACATTACAAGCGATTGAACAGGCAAACATTGTACTGATGGTGATCGATGCCAATGAGGGCGTTTCTGATCAAGACGTTTCATTGTTAGGGCTGGCTGTCAATACTGGCCGTGCCTTGGTGATTGCTGTTAATAAATGGGACATGCTAACCAAAGAAAGGCGTGCTTGGGTAAAGGATATGCTCAGTTTACGCCTGCAATTTGTGGATTTTGCGCAGGTTCATTTTATTTCTGCATTGCACGCATCCGGTATCAACCATCTGTATCGCTCGATACAACGTGCCCATCATGATGCAGGTCAGTCTATTAGCACGTCTTTGCTCACTCGTATTATGCATACAGCAACAGAAGCTCATCAACCACCGCTAACAAATGGCCGACGAGTAAAACTCAAGTACGCCCATATGGGCGGCTGTCATCCTCCCATCGTGGTTATCCATGGTAATCAGTTAACGGCACTTACCGAAGGCTACAAACGTTATTTAACGAATTATTTCCGTCGTTCATTAAATATTGTAGGTACTCCAATCCTCGTTGTATTTAAAAATAGCGATAATCCGTTTAAGGATAAACGCAATAGGCTCACACCCAACCAAATACGTAAGCGTAAACGGTTACTTGCTTATGTTAAAAACAAATAATGTTTCTTATTTATTTTGTTTTTAAGTAAAAATTAACATCAAATTTGACGTATAATGTTACGGCGGATTATGTTTATCTGCAATTTTGTTTCATTATTAACAGGAGGTTTTTAATGACCGTATCTTTGTATGTTATGAGGCCGGAACACAGTTTTGCTATCAGTGAAAGTCGTATGATACGTCTGTTGACTGAAGACTTAGAAAGTGCAACCCATTTAACTGTATGGAATAAAATTAGAGACTACTTCCTTCCAGGAGAGAGAAAAAAACAGAAGGTATTAAATGAACTTTACGTTTTTTTGCATCAAGATCAAATTGATGGAGTTCCCTCTTCAAAGTTGGAGAAATTGGTCTATTCCTTTAATAGGATTAAAGAGATGGCCCTTCCGCAATGTAGAGATTTATTTGTCATTGAAGACAATGTGGATAAGGGGATCGTGTTTTCTATCGCTAATACTGAAATATACCGTCTGACACCGGATCAATTATCCGATGAAGATAGATGGTTTTTGTATCAGGCTGATATGACACAGGCTAATTTGGACAACAATCTCAAGGATGAATTTCTCTCAGGAATGAAGCAATATTTAAATAAAAAGATCAGGATAGGTACTGAACAACTCCTAAAGGACATACACCGAGCATGTTATAAATTTGATGATTTTGATATGTTCCCAGGGGATGGTATTAAGGAAGCAGAAAAACAAGAGCGCTTACAGAGGTTTCTGAAACAACTTACCCCGAAACAACAAGATGTATTAAACATCGTGGGTTCGCAACTTGGCCCTATATCGTTATTAGAAACATTGGAATCGTCTACTACTCCCCTCGCTTTTTGGAAAAACCCTACCATGAAAGCAGAGTATTTCATCGATGATACTGGCATGCTTGAAGTGTGCCTGCATGTACAACAACGGCCCGTAGAACCTGAGGCCATTGAACTACTGCGCGAATTTCAAAAACAGAACGCCTGTTACATCCCTGATCTGGTTTTAACCACCACTTTTTCCGTTACCGAAAAGGGTCAGGTTGACTGTAAAGATTTTCATTTTTCATTAGCTGCAGAAAGCAGGAAACATGCAGACACTACCCAACAAGCCAGTCATATGGGGCATCTTTATGAGGGGCATATTATGGTGTAAGGTTACTTTACCGGCTAAGAGCCTATTCGAAACCCACTGCACAAGGCTGATTGCTGAGTTAGAACAGCCTCAACCTGTTCATTGACTATTTGTAAACTGCACTTTTTCGGGGTTTTGTGCCTCATCTGGCCCTCATTCCTTGAGATGTCGAATAGCCTCTAAGGTAGGCCTCTATCAAGAAACTATATTGTAAATAATATGTTCTTAATTTTGGTGAGGACTTACGCATCACTACTACATAACTACTACATAACTACTACATAACTACTAAATAAGGTACACTTATTGCCAGTATAACTACCATATCTAGTATTCCTGCCTGCCGTTTGCGTAAATCCTATTAGTAAACATACCCAGAAAGATAAAAACATTTTTTTATCTTTCTCCCCCTTGATGCCTCAGTTTACTGGCCCCATCTTATTTAGCTGTGTACATAGCTAATCAACAAGTCTTGCGTACAACACTTGCATACAACAACTTGCACACAACAACTTGCACGCAACACTTGCATGAACAGTAGTTGGCGTAAATCGTTAGTGATAGTGATATGTTGTTAATTAAAAGTTGTGTAATCGAAAAACGGATAAACTCAGCGAAAATAATTGAAATTGTCCTATTTCGTCCACATATAGATTAACAATGCAACCGATATGATTTTTTACTGGAGACATGTAGATGGGTAAAATTATTGGGATCGACTTGGGTACGACCAACTCTTGCGTGGCCATTATGGATGGTACGGCACGTGTGTTAGAAAATAGCGAAGGTGATCGTACAACACCTTCAGTCATTGCTTATGCCCAAGATGGCGAAATTCTGGTCGGTCAACCCGCAAAACGTCAAGCTGTTACCAATCCACAAAAAACGTTGTTTGCTATTAAGCGATTAATTGGCCGAAAATTCCAAGATGAGGAAGTGCAACGTGATGCTAAGATCATGCCATATAAAATCGTAACGGCAGACAATGGTGATGCTTGGGTTTCAATAGACGATAAAAAAATTGCGCCGCCGCAAATTTCAGCAGAAATCTTGAAAAAAATGCGTAGAACGGCTGAAGAATACCTCGGAGAAGAAGTTAAAGAAGCCGTCATTACAGTGCCAGCTTACTTCAATGATGCACAACGTCAAGCAACAAAAGACGCTGGTCGTATTGCTGGCTTAGAAGTAAAACGCATTATCAATGAGCCTACGGCCGCGGCGTTAGCCTACGGGTTAGATAAAGAGACAGGTAATCGCATCATTGCAGTTTATGACTTAGGAGGAGGTACATTCGATATTTCTATTATTGAAATTGACGATGTTGATGGTGAAAAAACTTTTGAAGTGCTGGCAACCAACGGAGATACCCATTTAGGCGGAGAAGATTTTGATAGCACCTTGATAAATTGGCTTGTCCAATCCTTTAAAAAAGAGCAGGGGATTGATCTATGTCATGATCCTCTTGCTATGCAACGCCTGAAAGAAGCGGCAGAAAAAGCGAAAATTGAACTGTCTTCGGCGCAACAGACTGATGTGAATCTTCCTTACATTACTGCGGATGCCAGTGGTCCCAAGCACATGGTTATTAAAGTGACGCGATCCAAACTTGAATCATTGGTAGAAGATTTGGTTAATCGTTCTATGGAACCGTTAAAAGTAGCGTTGAAAGACGCGGGTCTATCCTGTTCCGATATTAAAGATGTTATTTTGGTTGGTGGTCAGACTCGCATGCCGATGGTACAGAAAAAAGTTAGCGAGTTTTTTGGCAAGGAGGCACGTAAAGATGTTAACCCCGATGAAGCGGTGGCTGTTGGTGCCGCCGTTCAGGCTGGTGTGCTTGCGGGTGACGTAACAGATGTGTTGTTATTGGATGTCACCCCGTTGTCTCTTGGGATCGAAACGATGGGGGGAGTAATGACCTCGCTGATTGCTAAAAATACCACCATACCCACCAAACACAGCCAAGTCTTCTCTACCGCGGAAGATAATCAATCGGCGGTTACTATCCAAGTTTTACAAGGCGAACGGAAACGGGCTAGCGATAATAAGTCTCTGGGGCAATTTAATCTTGATGGTATTCTGCCAGCAAGCCGGGGTACGCCACAAATCGAGGTGACTTTTGATATTGATGCTGATGGCATCTTGCATGTATCCGCTAAAGATAAGAATACTGGTCGAGAACAAAAAATTACTATCAAAGCCTCTTCCGGATTGAGTGAACAAGAAATCAAAAAGATGGTACATGATGCTGAGAGTAATGCCGCGTCGGATCGCAAGTTTGAGGCGTTAGTACAGATACGTAATCAGGCCGATCAGCTGATTCATAGTACGCGCAAGCGATTAGAGGAGCTGGGCGAGGAGGATAGAACCTGCATCGAAAAGGCATTGAAGGAACTAGAATCAGCTGTTAAAACTGAGGATGAACCAGGAATTAAAGCCAAAATTGAGGCCTTCCTCAAACTTTCCAGTAAGCTACCTGAATCCACGGGACATAAAACAGATAATACTTCGACAGATACCGCTGGCGAAAAGAAAGAAGACGTCTGTGATGCCGATTTTGAAGAAGTAAAAGATAAAAAATAGTCCCACAAAAACTCTAGTCGTTCTTGTATCAGCACTGCCCGAATCAAGTGCGCGTGCCTGTCCTACAGGGTAAAATAAAATGACCAAAAGAGATTATTACGAAGTACTGGAAGTTGCTAAGGATGCAGATGAGCGTGAAATCAAGAAGGCTTATAAGCGGTTAGCGGTAAAATACCACCCGGATCGTAACCAAAGTAAAGACGCTGAAAGTAAGTTTAAAGAGATCAAAGAAGCCTATGAAATCCTAACAGATAGCCAAAAGCGTGCTATATATGACCAATATGGTCATAGTGCTGTTGAGCAGGGGGCGAGCGCGGAACGGAATAGTGCTGGGTTTGATGATATTTTTGGTGAGGTATTCGGTAACATTTTTGAGGGTGGCCATCAACAAGGCGCTGCCGCTAGGGGGGCAGATTTACGCTATAACATGGAATTAACCCTAGAGGAAGCCGTACGTGGTGTTAACAAGGAAATCCGCATTCCAACGTTAACTTCCTGCAGCAATTGTCGTGGGTCAGGGGCGAAACCTGGCACTGTGCTGGCCACTTGCCTTACCTGCCACGGTGCAGGACAAGTGCAAATGCGACAAGGATTTTTCACCGTACAGCAAACTTGTCCGCATTGTCGAGGTCGCGGTAAAATTATTAAAGACCCTTGTAGTAAATGCCATGGCCGTGGTCGGGTCGAAAAAACCAAAACGCTATCTGTTAAAATCCCTGCCGGGATTGACAATGGAGATCGTATCCGCCTAACGGGTGAAGGTGAAGCAGGTGAACATGGAGCACCTGCAGGGAATTTGTACATTCAGGCCCAAATAAAGTCACATCCTATTTTTGCTCGGGAAGCCAACGATCTTTATTGCGAAGTCCCTGTTAATTTTTCCGTAGCGGCCCTAGGAGGAGAAATTGAAGTGCCTACTCTGGATGGCCGAGTGAAGTTGAAAATCCCTTTAGAGACACAAACAGGAAAACTATTTCGTATGAGAGGTAAAGGGGTGAAATCTATGCGTGGTGCTGGTATAGGGGACCTATTGTGCCGTATTGTTGTTGAAACGCCAGTGAATCTAAATGACAAACAGAAACAGCTGCTGCATGAATTAGGGGATAGTTTCGTCGGTATTGGGGCAGAGAAAAATAGCCCGCGTTGTAAGAATTTTTTGGATAGTGTTAAAAAATTTTTTGATGTGTAGACCAAGAATCTTTCTCTTATATCTGCGTTTATTAGCCGCCTAATTAAATTCTATGCTTCTTTTGCGCCTTATTCCCCCTATTCAGTACGATCAAGCAGAGAAAAAAATATGCTCATTGCCCAAAAAATTGAACAAATTGCACGCCAAATACACGAATCTATTCCTAAGGGTATGCGGGAATTCGGTGATAATATAGAGAAAAATATCCGTCAGATACTGGCATCACAACTTAGTAAATTGCATTTTATTAATCGTGAGGAATTTGAGATACAAACTCAATTACTGTTACGTACTCGCCAGCAGCTGGCTACCCTCTCGCAGCGTGTAGCAGTGCTAGAGGCAGCGTTGCGAGAAATGCCATTGAATTCAGCAAACAACTTGAAAGAGTGAAGTTTGCTATGGACGGCATGAAAGAACCGGCGTGTTTTTTACTTAGCGCCTTTGATTGAATCTTGGATCCAACAGAGTCGATACTTAGGCTCTCCTACCTGTGGTTCCCCCTCCTGGGTAATAAAAACCCCCAGTGCGGCGATGAATTTTTCATCGTAGAATAACAACGGGGTTCTAGCGCGTTGCCAAGGGGGGATCGCCAGTTCCTGCCAAATTTTTTTTATTTGTCGGCCTCTATCTCGTCCAATCATTTTTATCCGGCCTCGTACAGTGAAACGCACATTAACCTGTTCATTCTCTCTTGGGGCACGTACCACAAGATCACCTCTTCCAACCTGAAGTTGCCCTAATCTCCCTGGCAGTGACAACGGACGCTTTATATCCCTCCATACTAGTATCTGCTGCTCAGACGATAATGGATTAGAAAAAGAGGATGACGGGAGCAAATAAAGGCGCTGACGATAACGGCGTACCTGCCAAGAACCAAGTTGTAACTGCGGCTTAGCATCCTCACGACACAACGCCACCTCTTTCCATAATACACCCAACTGCCTTCGTTCTGGCATAGGCGCCCCACAAGATGCCATCCATTGACGCAATAAGGCAAAACGTCTAGTTGCTGAGAACGGCAAAAGACCAGCAATGCAAAGGGACTTATCTTCTTTCATCAATATCTGCAGAGACGGTTGCAATAATTCGTGCAACAACCCCTCCTGTTGGGCGCATAAACTTGCGCTTCGCGATACGGTATCTGCAAAGTAAGGCCAACGCCGTTGCAATAACGGTAGCACGCAACGGCGCAAAAAATTACGATCAAAACGCTCATCTTGGTTGCTCTCGTCTTCAACCCAAGTGAGATGTTGCTGCAAAGCGTAACGTGCTAACTGAGAACGAGGAATAGACAATAAAGGCCTAATGAACGGTTTACCATTAAACAACGCTGTACGTTCAGGCATGGAAGATAACCCCGCCGGTCCACTCCCTCGTTTTAGTGCTAACAAGAAGGTTTCACACTGATCATCAAGATGTTGTGCAGTTAGTAGCACTTCGTCTTCTAACATCATCTTACCTAACGTTTCATACCGGGCTCTACGCGCTGCGGCTTCAACGCCTTCAAATTCGGTATTATCAGGACGAACGGCGAGCACCGTCAAAGAAACCTGCCAACGTTGGCAACAACGTTGGCAATGCTGCACCCAATCATCGGCAACAGCCTGCAAACCATGATGAATGTGGGCGGCGCGTAATTGTAACGCCGGTTGATATCGCTCGCGTAATTTGATTAATAAATGGAGCAGGACGGTAGAATCCATTCCGCCGCTAAAGGCGATAAGCAACTCCTGTCTGTCACCTAGTTTTCCGAGAACATGGGTAAGAAGTGTTTCAGCCAGCACGTTAATTAAATGATTCCTATCAAAAGTCCTTCAGGTTATTCTTTTTCTGTTATCTTTCAATTTAAAAAAAAAGAGCCGGTGTATTGTGATGCCACAACCATATCGTTATTCATTACCAACTCAGGGTGATAAGCGCCAGTTAGGCCAGCTAACTGGTGCTGCCTGCGCGCTAGAATGTGCAGAAATAATAGAACGTCATGCAGGATTAGTGGTGTTAATTACCCAGGACATGCAAAATACTCTGCGGCTTTACGATGAAATACAACAATTCACTGTTCAACCAGTGAGCATGTTGCCAGACTGGGAAACCTTACCTTACGACAATTTCTCTCCCCATCCAGATATTATCTCTGCCCGCCTCTCTTGTCTCTACCAATTGCCTACCATGGAGCGTGGCCTGATGATTTTGCCAGTCAATACGCTAATGCAGCGGGTTTGTCCACCTGCATTTCTTCATGGATATGCACTGGCGATTCACAAGGCTCAACGAATTTCACGGGATAAATTACTATCTCAGTTGGAACTAGCAGGCTATCGTCGTGTAGAGCAAGTAATCAGACATGGAGAATTTTCCGTTCGCGGGGCGTTACTAGATCTATACATAATGGGGAGTGAACAACCTTATCGTATTGATTTTGATGATGATGAAATAGATAGCCTGCGAGTATTCGATGTGGATTCCCAGCGTACCTTGTCAGAGATTGAGCAAATCAACTTGCTACCGGCCCGCGAATTTCCCGTCGATAAAAATGCAATTGAGTTATTTCGTCGCCAATGGCGAAAACAATTTGACGTATCCCGCGATACTGAACATCTTTACCAGCAGGTTAGTAAAAACAGTTGGCCGGCTGGGATAGAATATTGGCAGCCGCTGTTTTTTGATCGATCCCTACCTCACTTATTTACCTATTTCCCTGAAAATACAGTATTGTTGAGTACTGGCGATGTTACCCTTGCGGCTAAAAATTTTTGGCAGGAAATAGAACAATGTTTTCAAAGACGTCAGCTTGATCCTATGCGTCCGTTATTACCGCCAGAACAACTATGGTTACCCGTCGATACATTGTTGACAACATTACAGGCTTGGCCACAAATACAACTTGAGACTACCAAGCTTTCTGAAGGATCCAATAATATCAATCTTCATTATCATCCTCTCCCAGAACTTAACATTCAGCCACAACATAAGTTTCCTTTAGATAATTTACGACGTTTTACTGAGAAGTTTCCTGGCACCATAGTATTTCTTGCTGAAAGCGCTGGGCGAAAAGAAACCCTGCAAGCATTGTTGGGGCAAATAAAATTAGCCCCAATGCCGATAACGCAGTTTAAGCAGGCGAACGTGCCTGGCCAATATCTTATGCCTGGAACAGCAGAGCGGGGTTGCATAAAAGGTGACAACTTGCTGGCATTAATTTGCGAAAGTGATTTGCTCGGTGAACGGGTCTGTATCCCTCGTCAAGATAACCGGCGCACGATCAATGCCGATGCCGTTATTCAAAACTTAGCTACTCTTTATCCTGGACAACCTGTTGTCCATTTTTTCCATGGCGTGGGGCGTTATTTGGGGTTGACCACACTGACAACAGGAGAGATTCAGGGAGAATATTTAATGCTGGCTTATGCCGCTGAAGATAAACTTTACGTGCCGGTTTCTTCCTTACATTTAGTGAGCCGTTATACCGGAGGAAAAGATGAAAACGCTCCATTACATAAATTAGGGGCAGAAAGTTGGCAGCGAGCGCGGCAAAAGGCAGCAGAAAAAGTACGGGATGTTGCTGCCGGGCTCTTGGATATTTATGCTCAGCGCGCCAACAAAATCGGGTTTGCTTTTAAACGTGAAAATGAACAATATCAGCTATTTTGCCAGGGTTTTCCCTTTGAGACCACAGTAGATCAGGAAAAAACGATTAACGCTGTGTTAAATGATATGTGCCAACCGCTGCCTATGGATCGTCTTATTTGCGGCGATGTGGGGTTTGGCAAAACAGAAGTGGCGATGCGCGCCGCCTTTTTGGCCGTCATCAACAATAAACAAGTGGCAATATTAGTTCCCACTACCTTACTGGCGCAACAACACTTTGATAACTTTTGCGATCGTTTTGCCAACTGGCCAGTACGGATTGAGGTGATGTCACGCTTTCGTACTGCCAAAGAATTGCAAGATGTCTTAGCCCAAACGCAGTCTGGTAAGATTGATATTGTTATTGCTACCCACAAATTGCTACAAAATTTTCCTAAATGGGACGATCTTGGCTTACTCATCATCGATGAGGAGCATCGTTTTGGAGTACGCCATAAAGAGCGTATCAAAGCGATGCGTGCCGATATTGATATCCTGACATTAACGGCCACGCCCATTCCACGTACATTAAACATGGCGATGAGCGGCCTACGTGATTTATCCATCATCGCCACCCCTCCGGCGCGGCGTATGATGGTAAAAACGTTCGTGCGCGAATACGACACCACGATAATACGTGAGGCGATAATGCGCGAGATTTTACGCGGAGGGCAAGTTTACTATCTATATAATAATGTTAAAAATATAGAAAAAACGCGCAAAACTTTAATGAAGCTAGTGCCAACAGCACGAATTGCTGTGGGTCATGGCCAAATGCGTGAACGGGATTTAGAACGCATTATGAATGATTTCCATCACCAGAGATTTAATGTGTTAATTTGCACGACCATTATTGAAACTGGCATAGATATCCCTACTGTTAATACGATTATTATCGAAGGAGCAGATAATTTTGGTTTAGCCCAACTCCATCAGCTACGCGGTCGAGTGGGGCGTTCTCATCATCAGGCTTACGCTTATTTGCTGACCCCTAATCTGAAAACCTTGACAGCTGATGCAAACAAGCGCCTAGAAGCCATTGCTTCATTAGAAGATTTAGGGGCAGGCTTTGCCTTAGCCACACATGATTTAGAAATTCGCGGGGCGGGTGAATTATTGGGCGAAGATCAAAGTGGTCAGATAAGCACTATCGGTTTTTCGCTCTATATGGAACTGTTAGAAAATGCAGTGCATGCTCTACAAGAAGGCCGCGTTCCTTCCTTAGAGGATCTGAGATCTCATCAGACTGAGATAGAAATGCGTCTACCAGTCCTGTTACCTGAAGACTTTATTCCTGATGTTAATCTTCGTCTTTCATTTTACAAACGTATCGCTAGTGCGCCGAATGCCGACGAACTAGCACAACTACAAGCCGAATTGATTGACCGTTTTGGGGCATTGCCTGCCCCTGCCAGTTATCTATTACAAACGGCAGCGTTACGTCAACAAGCAGAATATCTTGGGATTAAACGTATAGAAAGCAATGAATCTGGGGGGGTTATTGAATTTTCCCATGAAAATCTAGTCGATCCCCGCTATCTTGTCTATCTGCTAGAACATCAGCCGGACATTTGGCGCCTGGAAGAAGGAGGGTATAAATTAAAATTTGTCAAAAACTTGACGCAGCGGGAAAGTCGGTTGCAATTTATTGAAGATCTACTAGCCACATTCAAAAACCATAAAATCAACCCACCGGCAACAGCTAGCACTCATTTTCTCGAGACCCCGAGGGGGTCGTCCCTTTTGAAGGATTCAAGTGATTCCAGGGGAGGTTCTTGACTACGGGGGTGATGACTTTCAAGGGTTGAACTGATGGCTCTTTATGTGTTTCAAGGTCTTAACTGACAAGCATCCTAACAAGTTCAGCTAACAGGATTTTTCCACGTTTTCTGGCATGATGAATAATGAATACACTCAAAGAAACCCAAATAAAGAGGCAGCTTTTCTTGCGCAATGCCCCGATGCGGCCTGAGCCAGGAACGAAGTAGCGACCAAAAGCCCTCTGCGTTAAATCATCAAACCGTTTACCGCATTCTTTGCATTCATAATGCTGACAATTTGGCGTTGTGTCATCTCGACCTCGTTTGATGATATTTTTTACCGCGCAATGCGGACATTTTACTCCTGAGCTCCATCTCAATTTTCTAACCGCCTCATAACAACGATCATCATCTATTAAGTATTGTATTCGCCGTTCCATTTATCCGGCCATTTCCTACAATTAAAATGTTAGTTTTCAATCAATACGCTGCTATTTTCAAGACCCCGAAACACATAAAGAGCCTTTATCATTATGGTAATTTATCGTACAGCTTTCCAGAGTAGCCTGTTATCTATTTAGTTCGATTAATAGATCTGATGAAGTTAATTTATCATGAAATCACTCTTATTTATAATTCAATTTCTTACATGATTTTTCTATATAACGTAATATAGGACTAGTCATGAAATAAAAATTGCAAAATATAACCCTTTGTTGTAAGTAACAAGATACCTAACCGTTACTTATTGTTCTTTGTTTGTGAAAGGAGATGACAGATTGATTTTGCCATAAATAAAAGTATATTAAGTATAAATGAGTTTTTACTAATGTATTTATTACTTTTTAAAAGCATCATGCTGTTGCTTCAGCATCGTTATGAGTTTATTGATGGATTGCAGGTCCATGGTCGCCAAAAGATCATGTCTGTGGCGAACTATCCCTAGCTGAACGGCGTTTTTGCAAGTAAAAATAAGTATTGAGTGCATATATACATTGAGTACGAAATGGATACAAAATATAAAATATGTTAGTCATATTTTATATTTTTCAGCTTTGTTATCAGGATGATAACTCAATTGTTATTTTAACTAATAGCAACAAAAATACTGATTTTGTTGTATGAGAATCATTAGTATTTTTGTTAATTGAATTATTTGGATAAAATTTAATGGAGCAAAGGATGATTGAATGTTACCCAGTGAGTACAACTAAAAAAAAATCTTGTTTTGACGTTCAGTTACGCAATGTTGATCTTAATCTATTAACAGTTTTTGATGCCGTTATGCAAGAACAAAATGTTACGCGTGCAGCAGAATTTCTTGGCATGTCGCAGCCGGCAGTCAGCAATGCTGTGAGTCGCTTAAAAATAATGTTTAACGATGGACTTTTTGTGCGCCATGGCAGAGGCATAAAACCTACGGTGCGTGCACGCCAATTATTTGCGCCAGTGCGTCAGGCGTTGCAATTGGTACGTAATGAATTGCCTGGTGCTGGTTTTGAGGCACAAAATAGCGATCGGATATTCAATCTTTCAATATGTAGCCCTTTGGATATACGTCTTACTGCTCAAATTGTAAATCGTGTAAAAAAATACGCACCTAATCTTTCCTTAATCACTAATTCTTATCTTAATGATAAGATTGAACAACAGCTACGTTATCAAAATACTGAATTTGTTATAGGTTACAATAAATTTGAACATCCTGATTTCCATCATATACAATTATTCAATGATGAATTGGTGTTGGCAGTATCTAACCATCATCCGCGTATTCATGGCGTTGCTATAACAAAAGAAGAATTATTTAAAGAGCGTCATGCAGTGGTCTCTTTAGATGCGAGAGACTCTTTTAGTGCACCTTATTATGCATCTAACAACAGTTTATGTGCTGTTGCCTACCAAAGTACAGATATGAACAGTGTATTAAGTATCGTATCTCAGACTTATTATGTGGCAATTGCACCTCGCTGGTTAGTCCAAACTTTCAAAGAACCACTGGGAATAAAAGTAGTTGACTTACCGAAAGAATTCGCTTCTAGGCCTTCTTTTCTTACCTGGCATGAATCAAGTATTACGGATAAGGGACATCAGTGGATGAAGGAATTATTAAGCCAATTTAGTTTATTATAAAATATTTCTTTCTTTTATGAAATTGTTCTCGCTGAATAATGCGTTCGTTCAATTTTATGATTATATCTTCAATAACTGGCATAACTTTTTTTCCAGGCGCTATCATAAACGGTTTATTTATGTTTTCTTGATGCATCGATAATTTATTGTGTTCCGTAAACGTATCGACACTATTCATTATTTTTGCCAATCTAACGAATCGTTTAGCGGCATGATGGCGCAAAAATTTAGCATCTGTCTTTAATTGCTTTATCGTAACGTTAGTAATTTTTCGTTGTAGGAGGAGATTATCTACAAAATTATTTTTTTGGCTGGCTTCTTTTTGTCTATTGTCAAAAACTAACAACAACTCAGCGCCATCCCTGTATTCAGTAGGGATAAGTTGCTGATCATCTGCAAATTTTATCATTTTTTTTGCATTCTTGACCAAGACGTTTTTAATTTTGTGATCAGAGACTACAAGATGGCTGTCAAACAAATTTTTTCTTACCGCATTATTTAACCGTTGTTGCACTTCTTCAGTATTGCCATTAAAAAAATCGGCTCTATATTGCCGTCGCAATAAAGAGCGCATCAGCATTACATCTTGAGGCAATAATGTTGTGCGCTGAAATGTAAAGCGTTTACCTTGGTCATTAATAAATTCAGCCACTTTACGATCAATCCGATTATATCGTTCTTCTGATGTTATATGATCTTTAATTTTATTTATACGCTCCTGAGTTAGCATTTTTTTGATAATAGAATGCAGTTTAGACTTAGCAAGTAATTGCTGTTGAAGATTAATTTCATTAGCAGTAGTTTGAATGATTTTTTTGAACCCATTGATATTTGTACTAGCAAAAATGTCTTCAGGAATGGATCTTAGCACCTTAATACGTGCAGATTCCGACGCATTGACTCCGAAAAATTTATCTTTTTTTGTCTTATAAACTACGCGGTTAACTGCCATT
This sequence comes from Achipteria coleoptrata, assembly GCA_000988765.1. Taxonomy (NCBI): domain Eukaryota; kingdom Metazoa; phylum Arthropoda; class Arachnida; order Sarcoptiformes; family Achipteriidae; genus Achipteria; species Achipteria coleoptrata. Next base: position 16,379 of record LBFM01006749.1, on the reverse strand, counting down.
GCAATAGTCATTGGGGCCCCAACAGCAGCTAGCGCCATGCCAGCCTGCACACCAAATCCAGATAATGTGCAAACGGTACTCGCTGCCATTAACGACTGCCCTAATGCTGTAATGGAACCATAGTGCATAAGGTAGCCTCTATTGTAAGCACGATTTTGTGCAATCAGCTCAAGGGAACAGGCTATCGCTTCTGGGGAGATACCCTGATTATTCTTGCGCTGTAATGCCCTAAGAATAGAAGCATCCATCTTCATATGTTCATCGTACTTTCTCCCTGAAAGGGTAGATCCAACACCGTAAGCTGCCATAATAATTTGTGATGGTAAGAACAGCACGCTTGTCATGGTACTGAGTATCGAGCTAGTGGTTGCAGCCCCATCTCTGACTGTCGCCGAAATCTGTGGGGATAATGAAACAAGCTTTGCTACAGATTGAGAAGCCAGTACCCCCATACCGGCTGTCATACCCGTCATAGCAACAGCGCTCAGAGGGGTTAACTTACGCTCTACTAATTCATGGGATAAATCACGAACCTTAGATTGAAATTCTTCGATTTTTTCTCTTAGTCTCATATCATGATTAAATTGATGTTTATTGCCATCCAATAAAGTAGCCAATAACTCGCATTCTATTACAGTAAGGGTTTTGTCTATCCTCTTACCTTGCAACTGCCTCAAGGTATAGTGAGATTTATGGTTATTCTTACGGATATTTTGTAATGTTTTTAACAGAGTAGCGTTTTCAGCCTGATGCTGTTTATTTTTTAGTATGGTTATGATCTCATCATATTGTTTAGTAAGATTTTTCAATCTGTTATGAATTTTGTTAAAACATTCACACGCTTCATCAATGGCGCCTTTCGCGCCAATTGCAACAAATGGAATAGCTAGCCCTGCAATTGATAATGATAATAATGCTTGCCCAGTTGGCGATAAGGTAAGCCCTATAGGCATAGTTGCTTCATCAACACCGTCAACTGTGCGCAATGTATTGCCTATCTTTTTTATAAGCCCAAAAAACCTATTAGGTTTTTCATCTGACTTGACAAGCAACTTTTTTGCTTTTTTCACCAGTGGGACAGAAATATTTTTTTGTCCATCGTGATAAACAAAAAATATTTTTTGACCAGATTGAATGCCATATGCCATAACTGCCTCGCATACCCCTACTTTTGTTGAGAATAGCAATCATTAACAATGAATACTTGCCTGGAGCATAACATTTAATTTTGTTTATTGTTTTGTTTAAATTTTATTTAGGGGAGCCATGGGCATTGTTAATGCCATTGCTTGTGAAATAATAGACCTCTTTTAAAACCTACTGCGTGGTGAGAATTTTGCGTTGTGTAGGGACAAGCAATTCTCATGTACTATGGCTGAGCCTAATAATTTAATGGCGTTTTATGATTTGAATAGATTGATATTAAAAGAATTTATTAGCATCACATTTCATTATTGCAAAACCGTTTGGCTATGGCATGGAAACGAAGGTTGCTGTGCGCGGGCGCCTTGACTTCTCCCCCACTCGTAACGATTTCAAAAGCGATACCGTCTTGCCTACTAGGTCTAATGAAAAAATTAAATCATGAAGTATTTGACAAGGCATAGTAGAAAAATAATAATCCCGACCGGTTGGGCCGTTAGCTCAGCGGGTAGAGCAGTTGACTCTTAATCAATAGGTCGCAGGTTCGAGCCCTGCACGACCCACCAGATGCTAAGATGAGTAGTATGTTTTAGATAAGTAGTATTTTTCTATAACTGTTGTAACAGTTATAGAAATGGGCTAAAGAAGTAAAATAGCCGTTCAATGATGTGATGCCATAGCGGCCTTGCCGCCCAGGCTGCGTCGTCGAGTAGGTGAGAGCGGGTTATGTAATCTTCTTGCACACGGGCTAGGTCAGTAGCAAAAGTGTCGTCATCAATGGCGATGGCTATCTCGAAATTAAGCCAGAGGCTACGAATATCTAAGTTTACTGTCCCTATTAAACTGAGTTGCCCATCGACCAACAAGCTTTTGCTGTGTAATAATCCTCCCTCAAATTGGTAAATTTTAACATTTGCCTCCAGTAATTCGTCATAAAAAGCCCGGCTAGCCCATTGAACCATAACGACATCATTGTATCGCGGTAGAATAATACTGACATCAACACCGCGTTGGGCAGCGGTGCATATAGCATGTAATAGATCATCAGTGGGAATAAAATAAGGTGTTGTCATAACGAGCTGTTTACGAGCGGAATAAACTGCAGTGAGTAATGCTTGGTGAATTATCTCATCCGGAAATCCAGGCCCTGAGGCAATCGTTTGTATAGTATGACCTCGTTCTTGTTCAAACGGCATAATATTGAGATCTGGAGTAGGTGGTAGTAACCGCCTGTTAGTCTCGAGTTCCCAATCACAGGCATAGACAATACCAAGCATAGTAGCTACTGGTCCTTCCATCCTAACCATCATATCTACCCACTGACCGACACCTGCGTCTTTCTTAAAGAAACGCGGATCGGCCATATTCATACTACCGGTGTAGGCAATGCAGTTATCGATGAGTATGATTTTTCGGTGTTGCCGCAAATCCATACGGCGCAAGAATACTCGCCACAAATTGACCTTTAAGGCTTCTATCACCTCAATACCCGCCTTGCGCATCAAACTAGGCCAGGGGCTGCCAAAGAATTTTTTACTACCAGCAGAATCTAACATCACTCTACAATGTACCCCGCGTTGGGAGGCAGCCATAAGCGCTTTGGCTACTTGGTCAGTTAACCCGTCGGATTGCCAAATGTAGAAAACGATTTCTATATTGTAGTGTGCCAATGTTATATCGCGGATGAGTGCTTTTAATGTGTCCTCCGCGCTAGTGATTAATTGAATTCGATTGCCTTTAACGGCGTTAATACCCAGTCGTCTCTCACAAAGTTGAAATAACCCATCGGCCACTTCACTATTTTCGCTAGCAAATATACGCTGACAACTTTTTAGCTCACTTAACCAAGCGACTGTTGATGGCCATATGGATCTGGCGCGCTTTGCTTTTCGTTTGCCAGGGTGTAATTCACCAAACAAAAGGTAGGCAATTATCCCTATCAATGGAAATATATAGATGATTAACAACCATGCCATTGCTGAGGGTACAGTACGGCGCTTCATTAGGACACGTAGTGTTACTCCAGCTATCAATAACCAATAACAAAAGAGCAATAACCAATTAATAACGGTATAAAAAGTTGCCATCAGTTGAGGTAAATCCTAATTTATGGAGGGTATGTCAAAATGCGCGCGGCTATGTAAAGGGAGCAACGTAACTTTAAACGTTATATTTGCACAAATTCTTTCAATGATAAATTGGTGAGATTAATTCTACCGAAATATTGTTGTTTATGATACTTGCTAAGGTTTATTTTTAGAATGTTACAAATTGAATAATCAATGGAGAACCAAATGTTGTTATTTGTAATTTTAATTATTTGGTTACTCTATCCAAATGAATGAGTTTAGCTATACTAGTTGGGAATCTACTTTTACGCTAACAAAGGAGGGTATACTGAATGAGTATCGCTATTATCATTAGTACCCATGGGATAGCTGCAGAGCAGTTGCTAAAAACAACAGAAATGTTGTTAGGTAAGCAAGATAACGTTGCTTGTATCGATTTCCTTCCTGGCGAAAATACTGAAACGCTAATAGAAAAATATAATAGTAAACTTGAAGGGATGATGCTTGATGAAGGACTGTTGTTTTTGGTAGACACTTGGGGAGGGAGTCCGTTTAATGCTGCTAGTAGGATAGTCACTAGCAAAATAAAGGACCCTGCTCAAATGACTTATAATATTGTAGCCGGTCTTAATGTTCCGATGTTGGTTGAAGTTTTTATGGCACGTGATGACCGTCCCTCCTTAACGGAATTGGTATCAGTCGCGTTGGAAGCGGGTAGAGAGGGCATCAAGGCATTTAATGCTGCGCCGTTTGCTGGCTGCAAGAAAGTTGAAGATAACCCTAAGCCAAGTGAGCTACCTGTTACTCCCTCGGGTCAGAATGGCCATATGAAAATTATGTTAACTCGTATTGATGATCGCTTAATTCACGGCCAGGTTGTCACACGTTGGACTAAAGAGACTAACGTTGACCGTATCATCGTTATCAACGATGAGGTTGCCAAAGATAACACACGTATTACGCTGTTAAAACAGGTTCCTCCTCCAGGAGTGACGGCGCATGTGGTTGATATTGCTAAGGCAATTCGTGTGTACCATAACCCTAAATACGCTGGAAATCGGGTGATGTTATTGTTTACTAACCCTACTGACGTACTACGTTTGGTCGAAGGCGGTGTAGATCTTAAATCGATAAATATTGGCGGCATGGCGTTTCGAAATGGGAAAACGCAAATCAACAACGCCATTTCTGTTGAAAAAGAGGATATCGCTGCTTTCAATAAATTAAATGAACTTGGCATTGAGCTTGAAGTACGAAAAGTTGCTTCAGATACCCCGCTTAATATGATGGACATGCTTAAAAAGCTTAATGGGTAACCGCCATAACGAAGGAGACAACGTGCAATGGAAATAACCATTCTTCAAGTTGTATTGATATTTATCGTAGCATGCGTTGTTGGGATAGGATCTGTCTTGGATGAGTTTCAATCTCATCGCCCTTTGGTTGCTTGTAGCATCATTGGATTCATCCTAGGTGACATGAAGACTGGTGTTATCATCGGTGGCACGTTAGAAATGATAGCTTTGGGCTGGATGAATATTGGTGCTGCCATGGCGCCTGACGCAGCATTAGCTTCTATTATTTCTACTATTTTAGTTATTGCTGGTGGGCAAAGTGTCGGTGCCGGTATCGCGTTAGCAATTCCATTGGCAGCAACAGGGCAGGTGTTGACCATTATCGTTCGTACCTTGACGGTTGCTTTCCAGCATTGGGCGGATAAAGCGGCTGAGCGAGGTAATTTAGCAACTATTTCTTGGTTACATATGTCAGCACTTCTACTGCAAGCTATGCGTATTGCGCTTCCCGCTTTAATTGTTGTCTTATCGGTCGGTACCTCTGAAGTGCAGTCTATACTTAGCGCTATTCCTGAAGTTGTCACCAATGGATTGAACATTGCAGGGGGTATGATTGTGGTTGTCGGTTATGCTATGGTTGTCAATATGATGCGTGCAGGTTATTTGATGCCATTCTTTTATCTAGGCTTCGTCACTGCCGCTTTCACCAATTTTAATTTGGTTGCATTGGGTGTGCTCGGTGTAATCATGGCTATTTTTTATATTCAACTGAACCCTAAATACGGCAAATCTCAGTTAATACAGCCCTCTTCTACCCGGGCTAACGGTGATCTTGATAACGAATTAGACTAACAATAACTAGAGAGAAAGAACAATGGTCAATACGATGAATACTGAAAAAAAGCTTAAACATAGTGATGTGCGTGCTGTTTTCGTCCGTTCTAACCTGCTGCAAGGATCGTGGAATTTTGAACGTATGCAAGCGCTTGGCTTCTGTTTTGCCATGGTTCCAGTTATTCGTCGTCTCTATCCCGATAATTCAGAAGAGCGCAAAAAGGCAATCAAACGCCATTTGGAGTTTTTTAACACGCATCCTTATGTTGTCGCTCCAATATTGGGTGTTACGATGGCAATGGAAGAACAACGTGCCAACGGTGCTTCTATTGACGATGCGGCCATCAATGGTATTAAGGTTGGTTTGATGGGCCCGTTAGCTGGCGTTGGCGATCCTATGTTCTGGGGAACTGTTCGGCCTGTATTTGCTGGCTTAGGTGCCGGTATTGCTATGACTGGTAGCGTGCTTGGACCAATTCTGTTTTTTATGCTTTTTAATTTAGTGCGATTGCTGACATTGTACTACGGCGTCGCCGACGGTTACCGGAAGGGAGCAGGTATAGTTAATGATATGAAAGGGGGGGTATTGCAAAAGTTAACAGAGGGAGCCTCAATTTTAGGATTGTTCGTGATGGGCGCCCTGGTAAATAAGTGGACGCACGTCAATGTACCACTCGTCGTATCCGAGATAACCAATCAGAACAATGAGACTACTGTTACTACCATGCAAACCATCTTTGATCAACTGATGCCGGGGCTCATTCCATTACTGCTGACCTTTGGTTGCATGTGGCTGTTGAATAAAAAGGTCAACGCGCTCTGGATCATTATGAGCTTTTTCGTCCTCGGTATTTTTGGATATTGGCTTGGTTTTCTTGCACCGTAACCCGCATTTAAGCGGGCTATCATCCTTCAGCAAAGTTCGTGCCTAGTCACCATGGTGCGGCTCAACATCTGATGCCGACGGTCCTTTTAGACCATTACAGGTCCTAAACGTTACTATTTGACCTTCAGCCAGCGTTTTAAAACCCTGAGTCGTAATGGCGGAGAAATGTACGAATACATCCTTAGTGCAATCATCAGGAGTAATAAATCCAAAACCTTTAGATTCATTGAACCACTTTACTTTACCCCTTTTTTTTTCTGCACCTGTACCATGTTGTTGCTGTTGTTGTTGCTGTTTTTCTGCCATTTTGAGCTATTCCTTCGGATTGTTGAGATCGCCATGTTAGGTAGGCGCCACATAGAAAAATTGGAGTCGTTACTGATTGAGGCACCAAGAAAGGAATCGGCAGAGAAGCGGGATACAACTGACGTCTTTACTCATAACTTCTTTACTAAAAATGCCACACAATAAGCAGAACTGCACTTCATTCTACCCGTCTCTGTTATTACATACTATGTATTCGATAGCAAGTACTTTTAGTCAGTAAGCAATCCAATCTTGAGATACCATTAAAATTTTTCCACAAAAAAGTCTACAAACCATAAATATAGCAAAAATTGTTAGTGATGCTCATGATATATACCCATTCAACCTGAAGATACTGGAATTCTTTCTGGAGAAGCGCTGCGAATTTTCTTTTGAAATCATGATGTTGTTGATAATTCTATGCGTAGCCGTTTTCCAGCCTTTTGAAGGCCAATGGGTATATTACACCCTACAAGCAGGACGCGAATCGCCAGTTCATGCTACATGGAATAAATATAAGTGTAGTAGTTTTGCAGTATTGGTGCCATGATAAAATCATAATAAATTTTTATTCGATGTTTGCTGAGGAACAAAATAAATAAGCGTTATATCGTCTGGAAAAACAGTGAATGTAACAACGTGATTTTCAGCAGAATTTACTATCACATTAAGATTAGCGATACCTTGTTTGATAACACCCATCATTCCTTTATCATAAAAGAACTGCTAGAATCCTCCAGGCAATGCCCATTCAAATATGGGAAACAACTGAGCAGATTGAAAGTTATATTTTAAAAAGAATTAAATTCTATATTGATTGGCGCGCCCTACAGGATTCGAACCTGTGACCTACGGCTTAGAAGGCCGTTGCTCTATCCGCTGAGCTAAGAGCGCCCGCAACATCAAACGGCTGCGTAAACTGTAAGTCAACTGGCAGATTTAGTTAAAGGATGGGATTATACGGGCCGTTGTCTATGTGTCAATGCTTTTCCTTTGCTAATCTTTTTCGGTGTTTTTATACTGATTATCTTGGCGCTGTTCGTTGTTCTTGATAAAGATAGATAATTCTTGCAGATTTGGTAGATGGATATTTTTTGATGCCAGCAAAAATTATTGATGGTAAAGCCGTGGCAAAGGAGATAAAGAACGAAATTGCAACACAGGTAAAATATCGTTTGGCGTCTGGAAAACGGCCTCCAGGGCTTGCGGTTGTGTTGGTTGGAGAAGATCCTGCCTCGAAAATATATGTTGCCACTAAGCGGCGTGTCTGCCAAGAGGTTGGTTTTCTGTCTCGTCATTACAATTTACCGGTAGCAACTACTGAAATGGAGCTGTTAACGTTGATTGATAGTCTCAATAGGGATAACGCGATTGATGGTATCTTGCTGCAACTTCCTTTGCCCCCAAGTATTAATAGCATTAACGTGCTGGAGCACGTCCATCCAAACAAGGATGTTGACGGTTTTCATCCATACAATCTAGGTCGTTTATGCCAACGCGCGCCGCTATTACGTCCTTGCACACCACGTGGGATTATGACTTTGCTTGCCCGCTATGCCATTCAAGTAAATGGGATGAATGCAGTGATCATTGGAGCGTCTAACATTGTGGGGCGGCCCATGAGCTTAGAGTTGTTATTGGCTGGTTGCACTACAACGGTGACCCACCGTTTTACTAAAAATTTATCACAATATATAGAAAATGCGGATCTATTAGTTATCGCAGTTGGTAAACCTGAGTTTATCCCTGGGCGTTGGATCAAACTCGGTGCTATTGTGATAGATGTCGGTATTAATCGGTTGAAAACTGGCAGAGTTGTCGGTGATCTGGAATTTGATACCGCTGTTGAACGTGCGGGCTGGCTAACGCCAGTTCCCGGTGGTGTAGGTCCAATGACGGTGGCAACATTGATGCAAAATACCCTGCAGGCTTGTCAAGAATATCATGATAGTTGATTGCTTTTTGTTGCTATACACAGGCTTCATATGGAAATACAACTTTTTTTAAATTGACAATCAAACAGATAATTTGCAAAAAATCACTTATAAGGTAGATCCGGCGATAGTTTAAGGATGTGGCAGTTTGTTATTTCGTTCGAAAGCCAAAGCACGGTGCTCAAATTGGCGCATAAGGAATATTAATACCCCATTGACACAAAGATATAGGATGCCAGCTACAACAAACACCATCACATCATAAGTTCGCCCATACAATAACTGACTATAGCCCATCACATCCATTAACGTGATCGTGTGCACTAAGGAAGTACTTTTAAACACCAGAACCACTTCGTTTGAATAAGAAGATAAGGCGCGTCTGAAAGCAAAAGGTAACATAATACGCAAAGCTTGTGGCCAAGCTGACATCCCTAAAGCGGCACAAGACTGCCATTGCGCATTAGGAATCGCGCGCAGTGCCCCATAAAACAGTTGTGTACTATAGGCGGCACTGTTCAATATCAACGTTATCATCGCACACAACCAAGGTTGTGAAAGGATATGCCAAAGCCACGGACTTTCTTTGATAGCGGAGAATTGTCCAGGTCCATAGTAAATTAAAAAAAATTGCAGCAGCAACGGCGTGCCAGTGAATAGAACAACGTAAATCTTTATCAAGGTACTTATAAAGGGCAGCTTCAGTTGCAACACAGCGGCAAACGATAGCGATAGCAGTGAAGCAAACAATAATGAGACTACGGTGAGTGTCAAGCTGAGGTACAGCCCCTTGAGTATTTCTGGAAAATATTGCAGCGTCAAAAGGGACTCTGTTCGAACTTTGTTGTCCGCCGTTCAATCAGATTAATTATCTGCTGACTCATTAATGTGATGATAAGGTAAATGCCTGCAGCAAGCATATACCAAGTAAAAGGTTCTTGGGTTCGTGCTGCTGTGCTCTTAGCTTGCAACATCAAATCGTTAACGCTGATAAGCGAAACCAGCGCGGTATCTTTAAGCAATACCAACCAATGGTTGCTTAATCCCGGCAGGGCGTGCCGCCACATTTGAGGGACAATCAGACGAAAAAAAATCGCTGTTTTGGTTAATCCCAATGCCTCACCTGATTCGCGCTGGCCGAAAGGGATCGCCTTTAAGGCACCCCGTAAAGTTTGTGAAGCATAAGCAGCATAAAGCAAACTCAACGCAACGACGCCACAAAAAAATGGACTCACTTCAACTGTCTCAAGATCTAGTTTGAACGAAAAAGTGAAGAAATAAAGATCAGCAATCAATCCATCCGCGAACAGCATGAAGAGCTGGGAAAACCCGAAATACACAAAAAGCACCACCAAGACCTCTGGTAATCCGCGCAATACTACCACCAATCCAATAGCTAACCAATTAAGCGGTTTATAGGTAGATGATTCCAAAATACTAAAGAAAACCGCTAACAATAATCCGAAGATTAATGCACTTAAAGCAAGGCTGATAGTCACTCCAGACGCCATGGCAAGCGACTGGATGTCATTCATCATGATCATAGATTGTTACTATACCCAATATGTATCCAACCTATTTCAAATTATAGCTTTGCAAAAAGGGGGCGCCCTTGATCCTAAATAGACTATCTATCGGATGAGGCCCAGCAGCAATACAGGTGAAATTTGTAAGGTGACGGATATAAAAATTAGCTACAAGCTACAGCTACAAAAAGGTACAGTGTGGATGGACAAAAGAATTTGGCAGTACCTTCATACAAAACATTGTTATGGCGAAAACCATTTTTTATAAATTTTTTGATAGCTACCGTTTTGCCTTAGTGAAATGAGTGCAGTATTCAATTGTTGTAACAATGTAGCATTGTCCTTGCGCACCGCAATAGCGAATCCGCTGCCGAAATACTCAGGATCAGTAATCTTATTCTCGATGCTGGCCATAGTTTTATTTTGTTTTAACCAGTGGTCAAGAGCCGCGGCGTCACCAAATACTGCGTCTAAACGATCATTCTTCAAATCCAGCATAGCATTTTGATAGCTATCATAAGGAACGGAAATAATCTTTGGATATCTTTCCAGCAAGAATTTCTGATGTGTTGTACCGTTTTGTATTCCTACACGTTTATTTTTTAGCGCTACGATAGTCGCCACCTTCCCTTTGTGGGTAACAAACAAGGCAGCATTATTGTAATAAGTGTCAGTAAATGCCACTTGTTCCCGACGTTCTGCAGTGATATCCATGGCCGCAATCACAGCATCACAACGATGAAATCTTAAGGCTGGGATTAAACTATCAAATGTCTGATTGATAAACTCGCACTTTCTGTCTAGTTTGTCACACAATGCTTTGGCTATGTCAATATCAAAACCCTGCATATTGCCAGCTGCATCCTTAAATTCAAAGGGGGAATAACTGGCTTCAGTAGCAAAACGAATAACCTCAGTAGCCAAGACAGATAGGCTGAAGCAGGCAAGAAATAGGATAATAACTAGTTTTTTCAGAAATACCTCTTTAAAGATCAATGTGAAAGATAATTGGCAAAAGCGCTCGTTCGGGGATGAGCAAAGTGACTGTTATCCCCTTGTTCTATTACATGACCGTTTTCTACATAAACTAATTGACTGGCAGTTTTGCGAGCTACTTCTATTTCATGGGTCACCAACACTTGCGTGATGCCGGTTTCTGATAATTCATTTATAATATCAACAACTTGCGAGGTAATTTCTGGGTCCAATGCAGCTGTTGGTTCATCAAATAACAACACCTGGGGTTCCATCATAAGGGCGCGGGCAATAGCTATTCGCTGTTGTTGACCACCAGATAGATGCAGTGGATAACGCGCACTAAACTGGGTCAATCGCAACCGTGACAATAGCTTCTCCGCCCGTTCCGTGGCTTGCTGATTAGACAACCCCAATACTCGGCATGGTGCTTCGATCAAATTTCGTATCACCGACAAATGTGGCCACAGATGATATTGTTGAAAGACCATGCCAACATTTTGACGTAATTGACGGATAGCCTGCGCCATGGGCGGTTTAGCAAAACTAAATCGTTTACCAGCTATGCGTAATTCACCCGCATAGGGCATTTCCAATAAATTAAACACCCGCAACAAGGTGCTTTTACCTGCCCCGCTAGGGCCCAATAATACCAGGGTTTCTCCAGCAGGGCAGGATAGTGTAATATCAAACAGCACCTGGTGGGCGCCGTAGGAGCAACTAACAGCATTAAGTTGAATACCCATAGAGAACATCTACGAATCCACCAAATGAGGGGCGTGGATAGTAACTTTCGCAAGATATTTATGCAAGAGGTGCACTCAATATCCATTCTTATTTGACAGGATCTAACCTATACCAGGTTTGCCTATCCCAGATATTAAGCTATTTAGCGCGAGATCAGGTACATAGTACGCTGTTTCTGTTTTTCTTAGGACTGACGCAAACGGCAGGCAGGAATACTACATATGGTAGTGATACTGGCAATCGGTATACCTTATTTAGTCGGTATGCGTATAGTAGGTATAGGTAAGTCCTATTCATATGGAAACTGTCATAAATCATTTTTCGTAAAAGCCAGCGATATATCAAATCAACATTTATGAGTCATCACCCTTTTTTAATCAAAAAATTAACCAGCTCCGAATATTTTATAGCGTAGGTATCCTTGTCTATTTTGAGAGATGCCGTCAAGGAAGCGTTGTTAATAAGATATTTACCATTGACAAAGATAGCAGGTACACCGCGAACTTGAAAACGTTCCATCATGTTTTTCTGTTGTTTGATCGTCTCTTCTATTTCTTTTTGTACCGTATACTGTTCTAACTCTTTGTCGTATTTTTTAGCAAGACCAATCTCAAAAAAAACCTGACGTATGTCCTCAGGGGTTTTTATTACCTTGGTTTTTTGTGCTTTTTCAAATAATGCTGATATTACCTCATCCTCTACCCCGAACCGGGTTGCCAGGATCCCAGCGCGCATCAACACCTTCTCCAATGGGTCATCAGAAAATGCAACCTGGTAACGAACCATCTCTGCTCCTTTAGGTAAGCGCTTTTTGATGGTTTGCGGCACCTGGTAGCGCTTTTCAAAGTCGTAGCAATGAGCGCAATGAAAGGAATAAAATTCAACAACTTGAGGTGCAGTTAGCACCGGTTTATCTAAACTTTTATAGTGAACGCCCTCAGAAAATTCTGCAGCCATTGCCTTTATTGCCATTAGCACCATCAGCCAGGCAAGACAGATTCTTTTCATTATCAACCTCCATATCCAAAATCACCGTTATCTTAGTGTTTCCACAAGCTGACAGCCATTTTATACCTATAGCCAAACGGTTTTTCAATGATGAAATTTGATACTAATAAATTCTTTTAATATCAATCTATTTAAATCATAAAACGTCATCAAAATTATTACGGTTAGCCATAGAGTATCTCGAATTGCAGCTTTGCTACAAAGGAGGAGAAAGGAAATCGGCTGAAGGTTTGTATCTATTTGATTTTTTCATGAATGCCTTTATAAAAATACTAGTAATTTTTATAAGGTAACCTAAAATAGCATCGGTAATTTTAACCAATGGAAAATTTTTTAGGTCGTAAAAAAATGGCTCAATACCTTTTTACCTCTGAATCCGTATCAGAAGGACATGCAGATAAAATTGCTGACCAAATTTCTGATGCTGTACTTGATGCAATACTAGCCCAAGACCCACTTGCTCACGTTGCCTGTGAGACCTTTGTTAAAACAGGAATGGTGATAGTAGGTGGTGAGATTTCAACCAGTGCTTGGGTAGATATTGAAGATATCATCCGCCGTACGGTACGAGACATTGGTTACCTTAATTCTAACATGGGGTTTGACGCTAATTCTTGTGCGATACTTTGCGCTATTGGTAAACAATCCTCTGATATAAAACAAGGAGTCAACCGCACAGATCCCTTTAAACAGGGCGCAGGAGATCAGGGAATAGTGTTTGGTTATGCTACCAACGAGACGGATACCTTGATGCCGGCTCCCATTACCTACGCCCACCGTTTGATGGAAAGGCAAGCACAAGTACGTAAAAATGGCACACTGCCTTGGCTAAGACCCGATGCTAAAAGTCAAGTCACCTTTCAATATCGTGATGATAGAATCGTCGGTATCGATGCAGTTGTCTTATCGACGCAACATGCACCAGAGATCAGTGCCACGGATTTGCAAGAAGCAGTGATGGAAGAAATAATAAAACCAGTGTTGCCGGCAGCTTGGCTTGATATCCGTACCAAGTATTTTATTAACCCAACAGGACGGTTTGTCATAGGTGGCCCTATGGGAGATTGTGGGTTAACCGGGCGTAAAATCATTGTTGATACCTATGGTGGTACGTCTCGTCACGGCGGTGGGGCATTTTCAGGAAAAGATCCCTCTAAAGTTGACCGTTCAGGCGCTTATGCTGCTCGCTATGTAGCCAAAAATATTGTTGCCGCGGGGTTAGCCTCACGTTGTGAAATCCAGGTTTCGTACGCCATTGGTGTGGCAGAACCTACCTCTATCATGATTGATACTTTTGGCACCGGGAAAATATCCAACCAAGAACTTATTATGATAGTTTCTGAATTTTTCGATTTACGTCCTTACGGCTTAATTCAGATGCTGAATTTGTTGCGCCCTATTTATCTTAAGACCGCCGCCTATGGTCATTTTGGTCGAGCCTGTTTTCCCTGGGAAGCAACAGATCAAGCCGAGCAGCTACGTTACGCTGCAGGCATTCAGGACAGGACAGAACAGGAAGGGGTGTTGACTTACTGAAATAATCAAGGTTCACTTATCTCAGGTCAGTTTCTTAGCTGATGTATCACGTAAACTAACGGTGCGATTGAACACTAAGTTGTCTTTAGTGGAGTGCTTGCTGTCAACGCAAAAATACCCTTCTCTTTCAAACTGCCAGGTTGTGAAGGGCTCGGCCTGATGTAAGCTGGACTCAACAAAGCCCTGACGAATGACTAATGACGCGGGATTTATTATTGACAAAAAATTTTCCACGGATCCTGGGTTGGGTATAGTAAACAATCTATCGTATAAACGGAACCGTGCTGGCAATCCATGTGACGCGGAAACCCAGTGGATAACCCCGCTGACTTTCCGTCCGTCTGCCGGGTTTTTATTTAGCGTTTGCGGATCATAACGACAATAAATAGTACTAATATTACCGGCAGTGTCTGTTTCAACCCGTTCTGCTTTGATAATCCAGGCGTTACGTAATCGCACTTCTCTACCAAGAACCAAACGTTTATACGCTTTACTTGCCTGTTCACGAAAATCTTTGCGATCGATATATATTTCACGGCTACATGGTACCTGACGGTAGCCCATCTCTGGCTTATTAGGATGGTTAGCTACGGTAAGCCATTGTTTACCCGGTGGCATATTGACCAGAATGGCTTTAATCGGATCCAATACCGCCATCGCTCGAGGTGCCGTTTCGTTCAGATGTTCACGAATACAAGACTCTAGTGAGGTCATTTCGACGATATTTTCTTGTCTGGTCACCCCAATACGTCGGCAAAATTCACAAATTGCCTGAGCAGTATAGCCGCGCCGCCGTAGCCCAGAAATCGTTGGCATGCGCGGATCATCCCATCCTTCAACAATTTTTTCGCTAATCAATTGATTGAGTTTTCGCTTAGACATCAAACTGTATTCAAGATTAAGGCGCGAAAATTCATATTGGTGCGGATGACAAGGTACTGAAACATTATCCAGCACCCAATCGTACAAGCGGCGATTATCTTGAAATTCCAGGGTGCATAATGAGTGTGTAATCCTTTCCAATGCGTCGCAAATACAGTGTGTAAAATCATACATCGGATAAATACACCATTGGTTACCAGACTGGTGATGCGACGCATACTTAATGCGATATAAGACGGGATCTCGCATCAGCATAAAAGGAGAAGCCATATCTATTTTTGCCCGCAAACAGGCACTACCTTCAGAAAATTGGCCTGCTTTCATTTTTTCAAACAACGTTAAATTTTCTGAAATAGTACGATGGCGGTATGGGCTATTTTTTCCGGGTTCTACCAGAGTGCCGCGATATTTCCGTATTTCCTCAGTGTTAAGTTCATCGACATAGGCCAGTCCTTTATTAATCAGCTCTAACGCATATTGATACAGTTTATCAAAATAATCTGAAGAATAACGAACAGCACCGCTCCATTGAAAGCCCAACCAGTTTATATCATGCTTAATGGACTCAATATATTCGATATCCTCTTTCATTGGATTAGTATCATCAAAACGCAAATGGCATTGGCCTTGGTAATGTTTTGCCAGGCTGAAATTTAGGTAAATAGATTTTGCATGACCAATATGCAGATAGCCGTTGGGCTCAGGTGGAAAACGGGTACATACAGAAATATGTTTGCCCGCTGCCAGATCTTGTTCAATAATTTGACGGATAAAATGGGTCTGAGGAATTTCATTATGATTCATTCAGGTGCTTCCTTCACAGAGGCTACTTCAGCCTGCCAAGCAATCAAATAATATGCTCTTTAAATAACAATCCAAGGACAGCAGAAAAGATAACCCATTATAAGCGATTGAATGTAGATTCTAGCTTGTCAACAGGTTTATCAACCTTGCTTAAACCTGGCATCCATACCTTTACGAACGTCAGCAATATCAGTTTTTTGCTAAATCAGTCGTCTCATGAAAATCAGGTACTACGGTAGAAATTGTTCTAGCCTGTTCTTTAGGTAAGCGTAATCATTCAAGGATTTCTACAAATTGTAATGTATCAAACCTTACTGATCCTAGTATTATACCCCTGGTGTTTCTGAAAACTGGTTTCCATAAAGGCTGAGTTTAACAGATATAGCTGAACGTTTTAATTTTGATTATAAATTTAAAATGCAACTCGTTAATTT
>LBFM01006745.1:15593-29319 GCA_000988765.1 Achipteria coleoptrata | reverse complement strand
TTTTAAACCAAAACAATGGAAACATATTCACCAAAACAACAGTCAAATCGATTAGAAGAGAACCAATTATTCGACGAAGAAATGGTTAAAATGCTTTTAGAAGATTGAGTTCAGAATAAGATCAGATTCAGTGCCAAACATAGCAATCAAAACAAAGATATTTTTCGATCCAATATTTTATTGTAATTTCTTTTTACTTAATAACAAATAAATAAAAATTTATTGATTTAATTATTAAATTGAATTAAATTCAATCGAAAAACAAATATATTTTTGTTTTTATCCGAAATAAGACATATATTTGGACTTTAATTAAAAATTATCGAAAGACAACTGTTTTTGTAAATTAAGTTAAATTTAATGTCAAATTAAAAACAATAATTTATAACATATTTAATGAAAAAATTGATTCTATGCCTAAAATTCTTAATATTATATCTGATTATTATTTTGAGGAATAGTTTTTTGATAATAATATCACACAAATAGTAATAACAGTTATGACTAGTCTTTTGTTTAATTATTTCAGTGAATAATTAACTTATAATTAAAATCGATATTCAATTGATTTCTTGAATTTCAATAATCAGTGAATTTATTTCCGAATAAATTTTTAATTCTGAAGAATCGAATAAGAAATGGTCTGTCCCTTAGAGTCGGGTTAAATAGTATTAATTATATTATTGATTCCGCGATCAGGTAATTGTCTGAATTTCATAGAGCCGTCGGCTCCGCATGAAAACAGTCGTCCGTTTTGGTCGACGTATAGGTGCGATACACCCATTCCTATGTTCCGGAATAAAGTACTTCTGGAATGTTCGCCCGGGAATGAGTAAAATAGGATCCGTACAGAACCCAAACCCCAAACCTATAATGCATTTAAAAAAGATTTGAAAAATTGATAACTCATTTGAGAACTAAAATAAAATATTCATTTGTTTTAATTAAACGTCAAATGAATCGACAAAAATGTGGTTAAAAATAATCTTTTGGTGAGTTTTCTTTGCAAACAAAGCATTTCTTACTTTAATGTCTCCGTCAGCAGAACCGGTGACAAAGAACTCCTCCTGAGGGTCGAGAGTCATACATTTAACTGCAGAGTCGTGTGCCTGAAATTTGTCCCTCTGAACCCTTTGTCTCATATCAAACACAAAGACGTCTCCCTTTTTGCCTCCGGTTATAAGTAATTGATTGAGTGGTGCGTAGAGTATAGCGGAGGCGCCGTTGTGTTCGTGACACGCGAATGACGTCACTAAACATTTCTTTTGTGGCAAAAGTGTGTCCCAAAGGGCTATATTTTTATGATCTGCTGACTGTCCCGCTGTCATAACAAGACTGGAAGCGCCCAAAAATGTGAAATCACTCGTTTGTTTGGAGTGACACTGAATACTCTGCACAGATAGTCAAACAAACAGTCAAATAATGTTCAATGAGTTGAATGAACTGAAGATAAACATACAAAGAATGGTTTGTTTTGAGTGTTGACCACTTGCCAGAGGCTAAGGTTTCCATCACTGTCAGTGACCCCAAATTTATTGCCTTGCTGATTAAAACCTACTCGAGTGACTTTGGCGAAAGTGCCCGCCGGTCGAGGGTTTGCTATTGACTGCTGATGGTTCCATTCCCATAGAGTAACTGATCCGTCTTGAGATCCCGACAAATCTATTATTTTATAAAACACTTAGAATTTTATTTCAAACCAAATGAATAACAGCTCACATAAGGGTAACGTTGGATGAGAACAGAGTCGTCGAACCCCTTCAGTCTTATGACGTTTGAGCTGAAAGTGTTTTGAATTAATTTAAATTTTATAAAATTATAAACAATTAAATAATTTATAAATAAAATGAATTAATTTAAACAAAAAAGTCAACAAAAAGGCGAAAATGGGTCGACAATAATGAGAATAATTACCGGTCGAAAGATATGTCGACTCCTCTCGAATATATACTGACAGAAGTGAGGACTCGTATTACCCGGAAAATGATGTTTAGTCTTATGATTATTAGTAAAGGAGTGAATAAAAGAGAATTTTGTACAGAATTTAGAGAGAATTAGAATTAAAGGATTGAGAGAATGAATGGTTTGTCTAATGGAGTGATAAATAAGTGATACAAACCATTATCGTATGCTTTTGTGTTTGCGATCCATTCGATACATTTGTATTGGATATCATCGATGATTGAATGGCGAGCCCTCCAGGAGATGACTGGAGCCGATCGGCCGGATGTTGGACTAAGAGGTAATCTATTGATGGCAGAGATTCTGGAGATCTATAAAATTTTATAATTAATTAAAACTTATAAACCCTTTCCAAATAAGATGTAATACTTTTGCAAATTCAGAATATCATATTCGGCCTCATCCTCGAGGAAGGGAACCGGCTCTAAGAGCTTCGAAATATCCATTTCTTGGATTTCTTTAGGCGTTGAAATAGCAATCAATCCATGATTTGTTCGGTTAATACAAAAGGCGCTAATGTTTTCGTGGTCTTTGTGTACAATTCTTGTCGGTTCCGGATTATGAGAGTCAGAGATGTCGGCACCGATTTCGTGTTCTGAGATTTGGGTTCGAATTGATTTTGGTTTTCCGAAGATATACCGAATGAAGACGTCCTGAACCTTCTCCTGACGGACCAAATAATTCCAAAGTCTTTTCGATGCCTTTGTTATAGTGTTGTGATCTCGAAATGGAGTGTTATTTAGTTCTAAAAGTGCTTTATATTTATGAATAGCGGGTCCGCCCACACGACTAGTCTCCACGTAAGTGTTGGTCAGGAAATGATGTGGCGGACCATTAAATTCATTCATAAAATCAATCATATATTTGGTCCAATTGTTAAGTATTTTGAAGATCGAGTGAATTAGAGGACTAGTAGTCGGTAAGTCAGGCAATTCTATCCCTGCGATCGACAAGAAGTGAATCAACTGTTGCTTTGCGAGTCTCATAACACACAACCGTATTATAGCCCAGGCATAGAGCTCTTGTTCCAATTTTTTCTCGTCAATGGCAGCGCTACCCGTTTGTGCGGCAGTACTCTCGGCAAAGACACTGTCCGTAGCGGCCATTTCTTCGAACTCATAGTTATCATTGGTCTCGTCTTCGCTGACAACTGATTCACTGGAATCGTAATCAATATGAATGAGTTCGTCGGGAAGAGTCGGTTTTGTCATCAAATATGAAACCATTGAAGTCTGTGGAGGAATGAATTGTTCGCGATATGTGGGTCTGTCCTCTTTGATGTTTGGAGGCGTAATTGGTTTATCGGTTTGACTCAATTGTTGTAATATTTTCATATGAAGTTTCATTCGTTGTTTGGATAAAGTGTTGAATAAGTCGAGGGAAGAGCTCTCAGATTCTTCATTGCTTTGCTGTGATTCTGGCGGCGCTTTAGTTGTCTGACCAGTGGCCACATGTATTAGCTTTTTGGCGCCGCCACCAAAAAGTTGAGCCCAACTGCACTCTTTGAAATCCATTCCAATTAATCGGTACAATACATATGAATCACAGGCAGCAGAAGAATAGATCAGTTGACTTAAATAGACCGCAACGAATGCCTCACAGAGTAATGTATGTAATTTTGGCGAATCCTCATCTTTATCTCTCGCTAAGAGGGCTCGTAGCGACTGAACGCCCGGCCATTTGTTGGGAGCAGTGATTGGAGTCAATGTTTCGTTGGTATCAGAAGCAGTCGAAACATTTCTGCGAACCGTTTGATGTCCGGCCAAAAGATGAGAATTTTGAAAGACAACAGAAGAGGTTAAGTCATCTCTTGTAGTAATTCCTGGTTTAGAAGTAATGGCATCGGAATCACACAATGATTGATATATACACGAAGACAGAGATATTCCTAAATCACGCAAAACATAAACCAAAGAATAGTTTGGAGTTATTGTTAGCGGAGGACAACTCATATCTAATACAGTGCTTAGAATATCGTGAGTTACGGCCTGAAGATGTCGTATGGGATCTGCAATTACTGTCTTCTGACACGCGACAGAAGCAGCCAATAGGGGAAGAGTAGTGGGGAACGGCAGTGGAGACAACAACTGTTGCTGAGACCTTTCCTGTTGTAGTTCTTGAAGCAAAAGAATTAATTCCATTCTGACTGAAGAGAGACCCCCGCCATGAGCTCCGTGTAGACTACAATAACTGAGTAGAGTTCTCATTAAAGCCTCATTAGATGTGAGCCATAACTTTCGTCTCGAAGAGCGGTCCAGTTTGGCCTCGAAATCCATTTTGTCGGCCAAAAGAATCTCATGAAGTGATGGCTTGGGTTCGGTTACACTGCCCTCAGAGTGAGAACCGCGTGGAGTGTATCGATCTGAGGGTGAGATCTCATTTGAATTTCCCAAAACCATAGAAGTGTTGTGTTTGTCTTCAGATGTGTGTCTCATCGAAAATGTTCTGTAATTACAAATAGATTTCAACGCCTGAACACTCTTCTCGAGCCACACATAAAGTTGGTATCGGAGTTGTCCGCCGTCTACTTCAAAACCTGTCGCCAAAGTACTCAACTCTTCCATCAGAATCTTAAGACATGCGATAAACTTCAACTGTTGAGCCATTATATCGAGTTTAACCTCTTTGTTGTCGTTTTGATCTTTAATCTGTTGATCCGTCTCCACGTCATTCATCTTCATTTCTAAACCTCCAGTACTGTCCTCATCATCAGAACAGGGCTCTATAGATATCTGAAAGTCAGTGTCAATAGGTTTGAAAGAGGGCGCTCCCCAATCAAAGCCTCCGTCAATATCTCCATTGGGAAGAGAACCGGTAGTTATCGGGTGATCGGACTTATCTTCATTTGCTTCAAAAGAAAACGAATCATTTTCTTTGCGTTCATTCGTTTCAATTCTGTTGGGAAGTCGAGACAACACTTCTAATGCAAGTGATGGACAGCCGGCCCTGAAGTGTGAGTGCGCTGTTAGAAAGAAAAGTCTTCTCTCGAAAGGTGTGATCGCATCGCTTCCATAAGTTGTTTCGTGGATCAGACCCCTGGAGGTCTTTGCCATCTGTTCCTTCTTTTCTTTAATATTCTGAGCGATTTGTCGCCTAACGATCAAAGGCTGAGTTCGTAAATAGAGATAAAAATTGAAAACACTGGGACTGACGGATATGCCATCAGAATCTACGTCATTGTCGGAGTATTTCGAATGAGAGGTCCCGACGTCTATCTCTAGTAATGTGTTAAGTGCTGTGTCATAGTCTTGAAGCATCCAATAGGCCATACTTCTAAGAAAAGGGTCGGGATGTGCATCACTAGGCTTATAGTCAGAACCGTCTCTTTTTCTGCCCAACACTTCTTGAAATAAAAGTCTTTTGAGGTTTTCGGGAATGGTTTCAATGTCTCCCTCATAGAGACGAATGATAACCATTGCTAACTGTAAGTCATCTAACTTTGAGAGACAGACCTCTACAGCGTTCCAAACCGAACCGGCTAAGAGGAAGAAGGCAGCAGCATGCTCGAACCTCTGCTTTCCCATCAATGCGTACGCGTTCTTAAGCGCCGCTTTTCTCCATTTGTCGTCATTGAAGTTATTCTGAAAGAAATCAGTCATTTTCCTGTCCTGAACCGAACGGAACAGACCCCAAACCAAAGACTTCTTTTTCATCATTAGATAATAGAGGGCGGCGTCCAATGGGTTCTGATTTTTAAGAAAAGCTGCTTTCGCTAATTTCTCCATTAGTTTGCGAAGCAATGCGTTATTCCTGACCCACATTCCGACCCCAATCTCTCTGAGTTCACTCCAACTGGCGTTATCTCTTTGTATCGATGATATCATTTGAACCAATTCTTCCTGTGTTTCAGAATGAAAAGCCCAAACAATGTTATGTGTGCCGAGTCCTGACTTTTGGAGGCCTTTGCGTTGTACTAAAGGTAAGCAACGGAGAAGGTATATGTGTTGTCTCATTGTTAACAGGAATCTGAGCCCACAGTTATCCAGAGAGTCGGCCGAAACAATGGAATTATCGATAGGCATAGACTCAGTGCCCGAATCGTCTTTTGAATTCATGTCATCGTTTGCCGAACCCTTATTAGCATTTGGGTTAAAAGAGGCGACAGAGTCAGCCAAAGCCAGTAAATGCATCTGGTCCAAACTTGACAGACCCGGTAGGTGTGAATGTGTCAACAATTTAGTCAGAACTCTGGCCTGTCTTAAACCGAAATCTGTTGAATCGACTCCATTTCGAGTAGACTTTTTGGGTTTTGTATTGAAAGTGAAAGCACTTCTGCCCAAAATCTCGTCTAACGTTTCCTCGACCTGTGTTTTAAAGTTTGAATCAAAGAGATTGTCGTAATCTAACTCTTCGTCTAAAGATTTTTCCTTTGGTTTGAAATCATATCTATCGTCGGCTTCAATGAGAGCGTAGAGAGGAAGGGGTCGAATAGACGTGATTTCGGTGTAGTCTAATTGAACCTCTTCTGCAATTATCGGGAAATTTTCCGATTCGTGAGGACTATTCTGTTGAAGTGGAGACGTCGGCGCAGCCACTGATAGAGTTCTGGATCTAAGCCACGACCGCGGACTCCGATCGGAATCACTTTTCTTCTCTAAACTGTGGCCATAATTTTGAGGATATTGTAAATAATCTTTCTTTGAGTTCATTGACGCCAAACACGCGACCAAATGTCCCAAAATTGCGCGGACTCTTTGTATTTTACCGAATGCTAACAATTCCATCAATTGTTTTGGATGATATTGAGGCAGAACGGGACACGCCAATCGACTCGTCTCAAATATGCCGAAGTCAGGCAAATGGGATAAATTAGGAATTCTAGACTCGTTCTGCTGATCACTCGTCGGTTGTGTGGTTTGTGCGGTCCAACCCTTTTTTTGCTCGTTATTCATATTTGTTCCAAATTTAGTGAAAGATGGGGAGCGAGGGATAGCACTCGGATGAGTTGGTAGACGCAATTGTGAGGACTCCTGTGCGTGAGTTAAGAGTTCGTGTTCTGCCAAAACTCTGGATTCTGTGATTTCAATGGAGGATTCGACTGATTCTACCGAACAATTGCTTTTCCATTGAGTGTAAATCAACATTTCGTTATCCATTCCGACAACAAGAATGCCGTCCCTAACCCATGACAATTCCATTGGAAGGGGAGGTAAGCCATCAGCGGTGACTAAATCAGTTGATCTCAAAGTCATCCATCGGATTTCTTCAGTTCTGGTCAACGGTCCCATAGAAGACGCCTGTTTTAAGAGCATTCGATTGGATGGAGTGGTGATTGTCTTCTCAGAAGTTTTCATAGCCTGAAGGTTAGCCTGTGCTATATCTGTGGATACGGGAGTAAAAAGGGTTATTTTGGAACCAGCGGTTACGGACAGTATATGAGAGCCATCTTCAGTGGAGACCCAATCGAGTTGTACTAAAGATTTTTGTGTTAAAGTAAACTGATTTCCTTTTTCTGATATTATTTTCTTTAGTGATTGCATTGTTGTATAACTGGGAACTGATAACAAGCGTTGGATATTATTAGTGCCCCTGTGCTCAGTCGTGTGCTCGTCTCCACCGCTCGACAAACAATTCACTAATGTATTAGAAGTCCATTTGTTTCTAAGTGTTGTGTCGACGAGAGGTCCCAAATCTATGCCTAAATTCAAGTCTGTTTGAGGCAAAGATATGTTTTTAATTTGAATGGTGTCTTCTAAAACCCATTCCGATCCTCCCGTAGATTCGCATTCGATTATAGCGAGCGTTACGTTAATATATTTTTGGTTTTGATTTCGCGAATTGGGGCGCGAGAATGCCTTTCCTTGCTTATAAGCACAGGCCACTCGACCGGTATAAGCACAGGACACGTATAAGGGAAGGCCTGATACTTCAAAAGCACTGGAAACTTCCTTGTTCATTAACATTTGCCATTCAAGCCATTGATAGACATTCTTTTGATTTGATTGATCGCTCTCTTGAGTATCACATCTCCAGAAACGGATGCGTCCGTCACTACAGGCCGTCACTATCAGATAGGGTGCAAAACAGGCCGGATATATATTGGATGAACTCAGGTGTCCGGCAGCGGGAGTCGCGTGAATTACTTCAGTATCTGGAGGTAAAGGCAAGACTTGAGTGCAAACCTTTTCGGTTGTAATTCTGAGCGGAGACACAATATTTGTATGATTTTGGCTTTGATTTAGTCTTTCGTTTGTGTTCTCTTGTTTTTCAGTTAAATCTGGAGAATTGCTTCGAGAAGTGGTGTCGGAGTGATCGCTACTTTCCTGAACAATATTACTGTCCGGAACGTACGAATATTTACTCGACTCTGTCTGAGGTTGAGATGCAATTAGAAGGCGCCACATGTGAAGTACCGATTGTTGGCTTTCGTTCTTTTCGATGACAACCAAATAAAAGGGTTCTTCAAAAACAGCACTGTGTCTGAGATCGACGACAGCCCCTAAACTAGAATCAGCCAATCCTTTTTGGTTTAATTGTTTCTCATTCCATGACTGATAAGCGTCAGAACTGTCCCCTCTTATCAGTTGCTCCTGAAATACATGAAGTAATTGTGTGTTCGTCCAGTCGTGAACAGCATCTGATATAGAGTTGAGCTCAAGTATACAACCGGGACGTGCTGTTGACTGTAGGCTCACAACTTTGAACGAGTCTCTGACTACATGTCTGTATTGACCGGCTTCTGATGATGTGCTGTCGTCACTAATAGAAGGACTTAAGTCTTTTTTCTTTCGGAATTTGCGTTCAGCAGATGAGACCTCAGCCAAAAGAGTGCGCGCGTCGATCACTGCCTGATATATACGTAATTGTTTGCCATCGGAGGCCACAAAACAAGCACTCGGAGAGTTGGATATCGAGCCCAATGTTGTGCTCGGCAGAAGAGTTGGTATCCACGCAACGTTCGAGAAGGCAGACAATTCAAAGGAATTGATCCTGGCCAATTCTGTTATACCACCAGATTTTGAAAGGGGACCGACAGCATCCACGCGCCATAATATTAACTCAGAGCAGAAACCAGTGTTTTGTAAGCCCTTTGGATATGGAGAAGAAGGCGAAAGACAAGGACTAGCAGTCAATGAGGAGTTTGGTGTCTCCTCATTGAATGGTGAAATTCCGGGCAAATTGTGGTGAGAAGTGGTCAACAAAAGGGGCAAAACTGGATGACACGTCACGTCATTAACACGGAAACGATGGCCGCAAACTCTTGAGGAATGACTAATACTGAGCACTTGTGTGAAATGTGAGCCCTCAGCGAAACCCAAATCCCAAAGATTTAGAGATCCGTTGATGTGTTTGGTTAACATACAAACAGTTGGCGTTTGAACTGTAAATGGCGTCGACTCGCCTTTTATTGCATTCGTTTTATTCGTATCTTTTGACTCAATATCCGACTCATGAGACGGAGATTTGGGTATTAGTGCGGACTTTAGATCTAAATAAAAGTGTGGCGAATAGAGTGCTATATTGTGAGACATAGTGGCCGCGTCTCCTAATGGTATTGCGTTGGGAATACGTGAGGAAAAACTGATCTGAGGCTGACGGAAGGAACAGGGACTCGACTCATCCAACCACTCTATTAACCTTTATTACAATTATCTGTTAGTAATCATTATTTTTACCATTAATGAAGAGACTCACCAAACGAGAAGACTTCCATCTAAAGGATGTAAACTAAAGAGAAGGTCCGAATTTGAGTGCCATTCTCTGATCAAAGCTTCTAATTTGCGGTCCAAAAGGTCTCCCAATTGTGAATGATTTGCCACATTTGAGGCATTCATTTCTGTGGCTAAAGAGTTCGATGAAGAGGTTGTGTGAAAGCTTTGACGACTTGCGTTGGGGTGACTCTCCTCGTGATCGATCTCATCGGGAGATAAGGCTTTGTTTATATGTTTGGAACTTTTTTTGGTCGTTTGTGGAATAGGTTTCCGAAATTTACGATTAGATTCGGCAGTAGTAATGCTGGCACCGTCTGTCTCAGGATCTGTATCGGCGCCGTCAGCCTCTCCCGTATCACTTCCGACATCACTGTTAGCCAAATGCGTTTCGTTTTGAATTATTTTTAAACTGATTTCGTGTAAAATTTTTTCTGCCGATTGAGTGAAAAACATGTCTTTATTGTTGAGCCAATGGACTACAAAACTGGATTTAGTACTGCTTTCATTGCCATTAGAATTGGCCGAAAGACTCGGCACTAATGGTATGTCTGTTTCCGCGTTAATACTAGCCGTCAAATGGAAATGAAGTCCCGGAGCCATAGCTGTCCCGTGGATACCAAAACTGTGAAAGTCGTGTACACTGAAAGTGCTGGGAAGGGTAGGAATGGCTCCATTCAAATGGGTATCATCGGTGGCCACTTGTTGTCTCTTTTTGAATTGACTCAAAGACTTCATTTGTTTAAGTCTTTGCATTATTTTTTGTCGATGGCGTTGAGTCTGAGCTCTGGGCACCACATAATTGGAAAGCGCTTCGATTTGACTCAAATTGACTAAACCGTCCTCTGGTAGTAATGTCTGAACCCAAAGACGGCAAATATTGTCGCGACAGGAGGTCACTAACATATTAGCCACTGACCCGCGCGGCATATATTTACTCACTTTACGCCACGAAATACCGGTGACAGCGCGGGGGTGTGCGATGTATATGAAGGAAAAGTCAACTTCAGTTGAAGGAGGGATCTGATGGTGACTATCGTTCTCCTGTAGTCTTTCCAACAAAGTCTTAGCGATCGGACTATTTTTGGCGGCGCTTTCGTACCATATTTTGACCAAACGGTCCGACTTTCCCGCCGATACGAAAAGGGTTCCGTCGGGAGAGAAACGGAGAAAATGAACGGGTGTTGATGTGGTGCACTGCCAAACGCACTGCCATTGACTAATTTCCGCCTCTCTTTCTGTAGTAATTTCATTGGTATCTGTTTTTAGGTATATTTCATTACTTTCAGGTACTGTTCGGGTAATCAAATGCCACATTTGAATGGTGTGACCGCCGGTCAACAGTTTATTTCCCTCGAGATTCCATGAAATAACACTGACTTCAGAATCTGTTTCAATACAAGCGGTTTCTATCCATTTGTAGTCCAGTTTATGATTTGACAATTGGTGTAAGAGAGGGGTCGGTTCGAAGATATATATCTTGTGTCCATAAGCGGCGCCAATCTTTCCCACATCTGTGGAACAGTCGAGACAATTGACTTGAATATTGCCATAAAGAATACCAGCGATTATTTGAACTCTTTGTAGACCAGAGGACAGAATTACAACATTACATCCCGAACTGTAGGCCACAAAAGGAATGCCCTCAACAGAGCCTACACTATAACAGTTATCACCAGAATTTACAGCTCCGGTCAACACCTGATGACAATTCATTGTTCAACAGTCGGATCAGTAAACCATTTAATATAAAAATGAGTTGAAAACTTCAAATGTTTTACTCATTTGTTTATCACTTGTTTTGAATGTTTCAAAACAAACAAATAATTTAAATGAGTTATCGATGAAAATAGTCTGCCATTGATTTGTATTATTTATTTAATCACTTTTATGTCCAATCATTTGCACATTTGATCCCTTTTTCAGATGATATTTGTTTTCAATCATTTGTCAAATCTGTAAACAAAACAGAAATAAATTTATCAATAATTTGGTCCAAAACTCGTCGATCAATATATCTATTAATTAAATCAATGAATTATAGACAAGATTTTAATCAAAACTAATTTTAAATTCAATTAATGAGAAAAATATATAAATAATTACTTGAATTGAATAAAAAGTGAAGAAATCTTTTATTTTATGTTATACTCAGCGATCAACAAATTAATTAAATTTTAATATTTAATGTCTTTTTGTTTATATTTATATATTTTATTGAATTTATACTTTAATTAACTATAAATGACTTTTCTTTAATGAATAAATTAATGATTTAATCAGTTATTTATTGACTCATATTATACTCAAAACACCCAAAAAAAACATTAAAATAAGAGAGAATTCCTTCAATGAATGAATTACTCATTGATATTATTTTTGCTCTGCTTTTGCATTACATAAGTCTCTCATTTAAGTGACGCCAACCATTGATAACCAAACAAAAATTGAACTCTTCATCATAGATATCTAACCTTGCTATTTATTTATTTGTCTATAAAATATAGGAGTTTTGTTTGCTTAATCAATTACAGTTTCTTCTAAAACGATTGTCTAGAAAACTTGATATTTCACTCTCAAATCAGGATAAAATATGCATCAATCAAGCTCATAAATTATGTTTAAAAAACATTGTTTAAAATTATGACCAGGAAACTCAAGATTCTTGAGTCAAGTATCAATTGAATTATTGTTTCAACAAAAATCGAGGCACTATTTTCGATGGAAATGGCTCTAATCAAACAGTTATTTGAGAACTATTAATAAGTAGATTCAGTAATTTTATTACTCCATAACTAATAGCAATAAAAACAATTTTGTAACTTTGCATCACAAGTAAAGGTATTCCCTGATGTTGAGATAGCTGTGCCAAAGTCTGGCATGAAGTGACAAAATTTTGCTTTAATTAATTTTTTTAGTCAATGTCTAGAATTTATTGAATGAATTGACTATTGATTGGATGCTAAAATTTCACGGATATAACAAAATTATCCGAAACAAATAGATTTTGTTTAACAAAAATATTTAAACAAGTCACTTTTTTAGCATCAAACTTTTTTTCATAAATTTTTATTTGGAAATCTCAAGGAATTTGAGACAAAAAGATTGAAAACAAATTTATAGTTTTTATAAGCAAATGAAGGGTCAGATTCTGTTCTCAATATATGACAATTGATGGCACACTTATGTCAAAACGGATCAGACAGACATAAATATCTTTATCTCAATTGACTCACATTAGTCTACAATCTGAACATTGATTAATGGGGTCTTCTTTTAAATTACAATTCTATTCAAACGCCATTTATGTATGGCTTTTGTCACAAAAGCATTGATTTTTTACATATTATTTGAGTGATTTGTTAATAAGAAGATGGCGTAGAAGTAGATGTGTTGGCATATGCTTTGTATTGACTTTTTGCCCAAATAAATGCCAAACACTTCTACGCCATCTTCTTATTAACAAATGAGTGAAATAATAGTTTTGTTATAATCGGAAATCGGAAGCAAGTATTTGAAGACTGACATCGATTGCTGACAAAACGTTGTATATTAACAGTCCCTTTGCATTCAATCCGCAAAAATGGTGAGTATTTACCGTTTGCTTAATTTGATTTAAATGTAATTTAATTTAATTAAATCTAATTTTTGTTCACCAAAAGGGTATTGACATTAACCATAAGAATGACCGCAAAGTGCGGCGAACGGCCCCTAAGAGTAAAGACCCGTATTTATTACTATTGGTTAAGGTATGTCTTAACACGTGTTCAACACTTGCATTGATTTTATTGTATTTTATAAATATTTATTAAATTAATAGTTGTATCGATTCCTCGCCCGAAGAACTGGACAGAAGTTCAATAAAATAGTTTTGCGCCGACTATTTATGAGTAAAACCAATAGACCGCCCCTTACTCTCAAACGTCTGGTATTTGTTTTGATCCCTTTTTTGTATTGAACTCTATTTTAACGATAATTTGTTTAATAATTACCAGAAAATCCAAATGAGTAAAAAGGAAAGACAGGGAAAGATAGCTGTAGTGATCGGCACCATTACAGACGACGTCCGTCTCTATAATGTTCCCAAATTGAGTGTCTGTGCTCTTCGAGTAACT
>LBFM01006698.1:14359-24994 GCA_000988765.1 Achipteria coleoptrata | reverse complement strand
TTAATGGAAATGATAACATTAGAGAGCCTATGATAGGGACTCTGTCTGTGCTGTACACACAGTGGGCACCAAAAATCAGTGCTTATATCGAGAGTATATTGTATTAGGAAATAGTGAAGAGAGGAGTGGACTGTTGGCGACATCTTTTCAATGAATTAAATATGAAAATGAGTTACAAAACAAAAATGACAACAATTTGTGAAAAATATTAAATAAATAGATTTAAAATCCAAGAGACGGTTAACAAGTGAGTGGTCAGACATGTCTGGAGTAGTGGTCTCGAGTTGGCTCTTCGAGAAGCGTTCTCTAAAGCGGTCGAAATTAGGTCCGCCGGATGTCTATCCTCAGGACCCCAAACAAAAGGAGGTTTGACTTTGAGTTTTGATTTAATTATTAATTGTCTTTAAATTGATTTCAATATTTAATTGAATGAAATGATTGTCTTTTAATTAAAGGATGAGTTGACGGCTGTAAATGTAAAGCAAGGGTTTAGTAACAGTTCAATGATAGCGGACGAGTACGGGTCGGCCCGCAATTCAAATCTCACTCCCAATAAGTTTGGCTCATATTTTAGCGCTCTTTTGTCCAAAAAACTGGAATTAAACACATTTCCAGAGAGTACTCGAAAGAAACAACAGATCAATACTAAAGACAACGTATGGTTAGTGACCTCCAAGTCTAAGAATGCAGTCGACTCCTGGTTTAAAGACTTGGCCTCAAATACTAAGACTTTATCTCAATTGTCGCGAAAGGTTCCCGTTTTTAACAAAAAGGAAGAGATATTTTCCTCATTATATGAGTTCAAAGTACCGATGTTTAAGTCCGAGTGGTTTCTTAAGATGTCGTCCGCCTATCAAATAGCTATCTCTGAGTCTAACAACAAATCAAAGAAACGCCAATTACCCGACCCCTCACAGGAATGGACTCTCGCTTTGTGTAAGTTTTTAAAAGAACAGTTCCAGAAGCTGTGCGAATACTATCACGGAGTGACCCCCACTGCCCCCAATCCAACGACTGGTTCGATAAACACAACGATGACCAGCGATGAAGTGCCCAAACAGTGGCAATATTACACACAATTGGCGCGACATCTCTTCGAAGCCGGACTTTTAGACAAACAGGACTTCTTGTTATGGCTGTTGGAACTGTTGGAGAAAATCAAATCATCTGATGATTCAGTGATGGGAATAGTGGTTCCATTAGTTCTTCAATATGTCGATGAATTCACTCAATCGGAACATTTGTCCCGAAAACTGGGACATCAATGCGCTAAAAAACTTAATCAACTCGTGTCTGACTATAGTAGTAGTGGACAAACACCTGAAACTAATACAGATTCTGTTAAAGAAGAACCCAATACTACAAACACTGCTAAAAACAGTACAAATAATACGACAGTCAATGGCGTCACTCCTAATACCGCCACAACTAATACGTCGGCCAACACTTCAAGCACTACGACCACAAACAATACGAACCAGAGCTCAAGCGCTCAGATTATCGCCTGCTTTAATGAACTAATGAGTTGTTCACATCATCGGAACGTAATATTAGGTCTTTCAGTAATGATCCAAATAATAACTCTGGACTGTCCCACGTCTCTCATTTGGCTCAATATCGGTGAGTCCAAAGGCACCGCCAATCTTCAGGGCTCTCCTCTAGATTTGCTTCCGTGTGAGCCCTCGAATCTTCCAATGCCTTCGCGACAACACAATCAATACCTACGCAACGAATTGCGTAAAGCAGAGGAACAGATCAGACAAAGAAGTAAATTATCTGAAATGCATTGGTCTTGTGATCGATGGCAACAGACGGCCGGCACTACTGTTAATAAATTATTGAATGTTTTGGACGCTTTGGACAGACAGTGCTTCGATAAACTCGATTCAAACAACTCTATCGATACTCTTTACTCCAAAATATTTATGAACTTTAATTCAAATCAAAATAATAACAATAATAGTAATAATAATAATATTAATAATAATCAGACCAATAATAATACAAATGAAGTAATAAATTGTGAAAATAGTTCACTAAATTTGAATGAAATTTTAGCTGAAGACGAGCCCATCGTTCGTTTGTTGTGTGAGTGGGCCGTCACTACTAAGAGAACGGGTGAACACAGAGCTCTTGTCGTCGCAAAACTGCTCGAAAAAAGGCAAACAGAATTGACTGCAGAAAAAGATATTGAAATAAATGAAGAATTAGAGACCGAAACAAATGAGAAAACTTCCGGTAATACTAATAATAGTAATAATAATAATAACGGAAACGCAAACAACAGTTCGCCGACAAATAACTCAAATAATGCCAATAAATCTTCTGATTCTCTTCTATCGACTCCGATATATCAGAATTTGTTATTAAATTTTTTGGACACTCAGGCGCCGGTATATGAGGACAGGATTGGACTTAACAGCGGTGATAACAAACAGGCGTTTTCTAATTTGATTTTACTTTTTGGTGAACTAATACGTTGTGATGTATTTTCACACGACTTATATATGTGTACTCTTATATCGAGGGGACAGTTCTCTAACTCTCCCAATACATCACTTCTACCCAATAGTGGCAATACATCGAAGACTAATATAGAAGAGCCCTCTTTGGCCGGATTTGTGCCAAATTTGTCGACAAACAATGATATCACAAATCATAATCATTTGGGAGGACTCGTACCAAATGGTCTCCAGAAAAGTCAGTCGAGTTCTTCACTACCAATGTTTGACCCGCTGTCGAACAACACAAATGTCAATCCTAGCGATCAGACGCGTTGGGATATGCCTTCGATGGACATCGACGAGAATCTGGACGAAGATCTGGACAAACTGTTGCAACACATCAAAGCTGGTCAGCAGAATATGTCTGATCAAGCAGGTATGTCTCCATTAGTTGTATTACACTTTAAGACACTTTTCTTAGAATCTGATCCTTAAATTGGATTTTCATTTATTATTAACTCTTTTTTATATCATTTTATTTATGGCATGAATTCAATTGAAATACAAATTCATTCAAATCTATCGATCTTTGCATGACTTGAAATGTCTCTCAAAATACAAATAATTGAAAAATTAAGGCCCATTTGTAAAGAGGCGCAAAGGTTTGGGCCGGTCCTCAACTATTGGTTTCATTACTTCATATTGCAATTCACGCAATTCTTTTAATGGTTTTAATGGTTATCTTCTTTTACTTTTTATTTTCACATTTCAGACATTTTATCCCTGAATTGGTTTCAAATTTTAATTAATTTTTTTCTCAGATCTATTACTTCCAGATTCTGTTGAATCGGATAAAGAAGACGAACCCAACACTGGATTGGGTTCTCATTCAACCAGTTTTCCAATGCCTGAAATACCAGTAAAGAATGGAACGGCAAGACATCTGTTATATACAATGCATTTCCCATTACCACAAGACGACACTTTCGCTCACGACTGTAATCAGAGACATATTTTGTTATACGGCGTCGGAAAAGCTAAAGACGAGGCCAAACATGTGGTGAAAAAGTTTACGAAAGAAATCACTAAACTCTTCAATAGAAAGTCATCGATGGATATAAGCGATGGCGCAAAAGTCAAGAAACACGCCATCAAAGAAGGCTTTAATTTTGAGGCCGCAGTTAATAAATTCCAGACATTATCGACATTTGATCAGCACGTAGTGACCACTTCATGTGCGACCGCAGCCGTTGAAATGTTGAATGGAGTGGCCATTGGAAGCGCTAATTATTTACCACTGATTGAATCGATTGCTTTTCTCTTCGATTTAATGGAATTGGCTCTCAATGTTCACGGATTAATTGAATTTATTATTCAAATGCTTAAAGAATTGGTTGAAGTCGACCTTCAATTACACCAAAAATGTCCGGTTTTGGCGCGAACTTATGGCACATCCATTGGTCTCTATGTTGTGGGCGTTCTCTACAGATATCAAACGTGTCTTTTGGTATCACACGAAGAAACAGTGGCTGTATTTGAAGGTCTGTGGAAACTCGTCAGACATGTGAACAATCCAAGTGACTGTTCATCTGCTGAGCGCTGTATTCTATTCTATTTATGGGATCTGCACTCGTCGTACAATTATTTGAGGACCAAATATCACGATTCCGTTAGTTTTACTCAAATGCTCTCAAAGATTAAACAAATGAGTAATTCTCAGATGAGTTTACACTCAGAGAACTCGTCGTCAAACATGCGATTGAATGCCTCAGTTATGGCCGATTACCTGAAGAACCCTAAGCTAAAAGTGGATCCAATTCACATCAGAAATCTTAACGACAATCTGACGGATCGCTACAGTTTTGTCTGTAATGCCATTCAATGCATATCAATGGCTAACGACGGCGACAAACTCAATGAAATGTCTGTCCTCTGCGCTGAATTGACCGCTTCCTGTTCTCAGTTGAGTAGTGAGTGGTTGAGTGCTCTCAAAGCACTCTGTTGTTCATCAAATCCAAAGAGTTATTACGACTTATTAACTCAGGTCGAAGTGGGAGACCTTTCAATTCACGACAATTTAGCTGTTTTTACATCGATTTTAATCGCCAGACGATGTTTTTCATTGAAAGACTTCATACTTCAAGTGGCGGTCCCTTCTCTTTTAGCTCCGTCATCAAGTGAAGGCGCTGATGATGCAGAACCCGGCGCTCGACTCACTTGCCATCTACTGCTCTGTCTGTTCAAAACATCAGAGACACCGCTTTCTTCAAATACAATGACAACATTCGCTACTTCTTCACGATATTCTCTTACGAGTCCCGGCCCTCTGGTTTTGGCACAGACACCTCCAAATCCGAGCCACAGACCTAATTACAACATTAAATACCCGTGCGATCGGTATTTATTGGCTGCAGCGCACAGTACTCTTAGAATTGAAATCGTTTTGACTGTTCTGAAGGCTATTCTTGTTTTGGGTATAATTTTGTGGAAAATTTGTTTTCTCCAAAATTTATCATTTTTTATATATTTAGGAAATTCTGCAGAAAAAAGGAATACTGAAACCAAACCTAAAACTGATAGTAAAGGAGAGATCAGTATAAGTGATATTTTAGGATCGATGGCCACCGGAACTGAAGAAGAATTGGCAGAAATTGGAATTTTGTAAGTTCTTTGAATTTGATTGAATTTGAAGAATAAAATTGAAAATATCTATAATTTAAGACAATTATCAAAGAGTGGAATGGAAAAGGCAGGACTCAGTGATGCAGCAAAACATGCATTGAGACAGATATGTGGACAACAGTGGGTTCACGACAGATGTCTTCGGGGGTTTATGATTGATCCCGAAATTCTTAATAAATTGCTTTTAGACCCCAAACTGTCCCATAAAGAGGCCCAACACTTATTGAATATGATATGTCATCCAAAACAAATAGCAATGCTCTCATTGCCTGACCTCGACTCAGACCAGAAGACGGCGGTAGCGAAGATTCTTCAAAATCTAGACGAGTGGTCAATAAGAGTGTCGTGGCTTCAGTTGCAACTGATGTACGCCCAGTCACAGAATGAGGTGAATGTATGGTTAGATAATGTGGCCAAAGCTACTGTCGATTACTTCCAAAACTCGAGCGAAGAAATGGCCAAAAATCAACAAAATTCATCGCAATTGACGTTATTCTGTGCGAGAAATAACTCAAAGCAAACGTTTTATAAACAATCGAATCCTTTAAACGATAATAATCTCCAAAGAGATAGGGTTTGGCTCATCGGACCTCTTATTTCGAAGCTTCCATCAGCTGTTGAGGGAAAGATACTGAAAGTGGCGGCAAATGTTTTAGAATCTGGAAATTGGATGTCCACCGGAATGAATCAGTCGACTCAGAGCTCATATTCTAAAAACAAAGACCGAAATTTTCAGCAACAGAAGAACAGTTCGAACAGCTCTTCCAATTCAATGCCTTCATTGTTAAGCCATCAGCCATTCCTTTGTTTAGTATTAATGTGTTTGAAACGACAGGACGAACAACGAGAATGTCTTCTAAACTCACTCTATAGTCAGTTATCTCAGGCTATAAACGAAAAACTTTGTGATGACTTAAAGGCCAAACACGCCATTCAAGAGGGCCTACAGTTAAGGCTTAGTCTCGTCGGAGGTATGTTTGATATGATTCAGCGCTCGACTTCTCTTATCAATGATTGGGCTATTCTTCTGCTCCAATTGATTAGCTTCACAATAGTTGACCCACAAATCAATTATGAGATATTCACTACAGTATTGGATATGTTGGCTGTACTGATGCACACCACTCAAGTGTCCGACTCTTCTGAACCCAGAGAAGAGACCAAAAAACAGTACCAAAATCTAATCAAAAAACTTAAAAAAGAATTAAATATCGATAGAATAACTCCGGGCATAAAAATGGTGCGACAGTTGTTGCCAATTGTGAAACAACAGTGCGAAGTGATTACATGCGAACCCATGGGTTCTCTAATCGACACAAAAGGCAATAAAATCGCAGGTTTTGACTCAATTGATAAGAAACAGGGATTACAAGTGGCAGAGAAGCAGAAGGTCTCGCCCTGGGATCTCCTCGAAGGCCACAAAAACCCTTCGCCGTTAAGTTGGACGTGGTTTGGGGCCGTCCGTATTGAACGCAAGGCTTTAAGAGGGGAAGAGAATCACTACCTATTGGCCCGACATAACCATACTTTTCGAAAGCCTATCTCATATTATTTAGAACCCCCTCCCCTCCCTCCTGAAGATGT
This sequence comes from Achipteria coleoptrata, assembly GCA_000988765.1. Classification (NCBI taxonomy): domain Eukaryota; kingdom Metazoa; phylum Arthropoda; class Arachnida; order Sarcoptiformes; family Achipteriidae; genus Achipteria; species Achipteria coleoptrata. Next base: position 18,284 of record LBFM01006698.1, on the reverse strand, counting down.
TATTCCTGAGCAAATCCCAACCCCAACAGTGCCTCCAATAACTAATGAACGCATTCCTCTGACACATCACTTACCGCCACAACAGATGATTCCGAATCAGATGAATACCAATCAAATGATTCCAAACCAAATGTTGCCGAATATGAATATCGAGGAAACGATGAGAAGAGAAACTTTATTAGATGTGGGTCTTCGCGCACCCACTCCTAAAAAAGCTAAAACTCAACGTCGAAGACGAACACCAAAGAATGCTAACGGAAATAGTGGTCAACAGACACCACCAATACGTATGCCGACCGGTTATAACGATAATTATGGCACAACCCTCGCATCACAACCCCATTCAATGCCATCCTCTCAACCGGTATCTCAAAATTGGTACGGATCTCAGCCACCAGCAGCACAACCACCCGTTCAACAAATACCATCTCAACAGCAGTACTATCCGCCTCAGCAGCAAATAGTGGGCCCCCGTTTTGCAGAAGTGAGACAACCTGTTGGTCACTCCAAAGGAGCGCTCAGAAATATGTTGAGTTCAAGACAGGGCGGTAACCCTCACTCACAGTTCAACATTCAGGCACCCAATGCTCCAAATATGACACCAAATCAATCAATGATGGCTTCAACGGTAACGCCTCAACCCGTATATCAGGGAAGACAACAACCAGTTATGGCAATGAGAGCTCAAATGAGAGCACCGGCCCCTCAAATGCAAGTGAATACACAGCAAAACGCTATGTATTCGATGCAAAACATCAATCAATCTGTAAATTCGTCACAACCTATGCATCACATGTCTGTTCAGCAGCAGACCAATTATGGCGGTCCCCCTAATATGTCGTTCACTAATCAGATGCCGATGCAGAATATCGAGCAAACCGTTTCAATGTCTGGTCCGCCACCAAATCAACCGCCGCCGGGATATAATCAGCACCCGTCCCATAATCAGATGATGATGAGACCACAGATGCAAAACCAGCAACAAATGGTTGGCCAACAATCCACTCAACAGTTTATGACTCAAAGGTTTGTCATAATTAGAAGTAAACTTTTAAAATCTGTTTTCACTATTTTTTGTGGTCAGGTCTCAGTACCCGCCGATGCAGTCGGCGCCAAATGTAACTATGGGTCAAACAATGGGACAAATGTCTGGTATCGATAACCGGCCCAATAGTTTTAATCAGAATAATATGCAGGCCATGCATAATACAGGCGCTCCACATATGAATCAATGGCAGACCACTGGACAACGGCCTCAACAGCCAATGGTCTCACAATTACAGAGACAACTATCGGGAAGTAATCAACAGCAACACAACCCTTACCATCAAAACCAGTATTGAATCACTCGTTAGTCTAAAAATAATTATTTGAATTTATTTGTAATCAAAATAATGGTTATATTTATTGATTTATTGGGTCTCAACTCTCAACTCTGAAGTGTATAATAATTGTCTTTCAAATCAAAGATTTATTGTTTTGTTTGCAATTCTTATGCTTTACATCACTTATTATATAATTTAAACGATAATTATTTAATGAACAAAACTTTTATTTATATATCGATTTAAAATAGTTTTTCATTACTTTAAAGTTTATTTGTATTTAAATTTGATTATGAATTAAAAAATTTGTCTCATTTTTCAACCAAATTTCAAATCTTTTTTTGTATATATTCTTAATTTTGTTGTTTATGTGTGTGAAGTGAATCACGTATTTAAGTCTCAAATGTGTTGAAAAACCAATAAATTATTGAATTATTTTATACTCGATTTAAGCGTTTTATGTCTTTTTTGTCGATTATTATAACAGTTATAGTGATCTCTATTTTAATGTTAGCCTAAAATTGATGTGTTTTGTACACCAAATGACATTCAAAAAACATTGATTCCCCTCTTCTTTGATATTAGAGTATATTTTAGAATAAAATTTCAATATTGACGTCATTTTCTATAATAAAAATGTTAATTCAATGTTTGTTTTACTCTTTGGTGTTCTTATAGTTATTGTTTTGTGTGGTATATCATTGTTCGTACAAAATGTTAGGTTTGAGGCCACTGTCGTTCGTCACTCTTAACACCCAAAAAAATATCGACAGTTAGTAATGACTTCCAAATGTTTTCCATTAGAATCGGTTGGAATAGAATAACACACTAATGGTTGTCAATAGGACTGACTTTTATCAGTAGTTCTTTTGGCATAGAAAAAATAGACATGGTAATTGTTTATCAATAGACTTTTAATAACCATAGATATAAAAATTTCAATAATCAGTTCAGTAGAAACCGTATAATAAAATCTTAAGAATCACTTTAAGGTAAAGATAGGAATTCAATAGAATTTTATGTGTTTTTCCTGAAAGTCAATCAGTTTTGAGATAAAACTTCTTTATGTGATTGTTATTACAATTTTGTTGTATTTATCACTATATTTACAGTAATTTTTTATTCACTCGAATTGAATAAACCGTTAGTTTTATTCAGAATTCAGACACTTTTTTAAACAAAATTTTTATGTTTTTTCAAAAAGACATGAAAACACATTTAAATAAATGTCATATAAAAATGTTTATAATAGAAAATATTTTGGTATCTGTTCTCTAAAATTTTCCAAAAATATTCCATCAAAAATATATTTTCGTTTTTAGGAAAAAATGACGAAAAGTTTCAAATTTCAGACAAATGTAAAAATTTAGACATTTTATGCTTTTTGGAGAAGTTTACGATAAAAACAGTTTTTCTGCCTTATCTTTGGCGTAAAAATCATGACTTTTTTACGTAAAAACGAGCAAAAAATTACTTTCGTTTTATATATATTTTATGAAACTATTATTCACACAAAATATAATCTTTAAGTAATTTTTTAGATGAAAAAATTCATAAAAATTTCTTTTTTTTAATGTAATGACTTTTATTCAAGTTATAGCAATTGAGAGTTTCAACTTGCAAATAGCTTTCATTGAAATTGTTTGCTCTTACCTTAAATTATACTCTATTTTGACTATTTCTTTATTATTTGAATTTGAATTTATTTTATTTTTTCTAAATATTTGTTCTGAAAATTTAAAGCCCAAAGAAATTATCAAAAGTTCAATGAATCCAATTATTCAACTGATTGTCAAAAACAGATTTAGAGTCACACAAATGGATCAGATTTACAAAAAAAGTGATACCAAAATAATCGGTTTCTGTAGAGATTATACATAATTGAAAAATCAATATAAAAATAAGAAAAAGATCTGACACTAGTTTTGACTATTTTTATAGAACAGCACCAAAATTATCTGATTTGGATCTAATAAAATTTGATTTTAAAATTTAGTTCTAAATACGATTGAATTCATTAAATAAATGAAAATTTTGATCACTTCGTTATAATAATTTCAAGTATTTTATAGAAATTAAAGCATAAAAAGCTTTAAAACCTTTTTCTGACGAAAAAAAAGAAAAATTTAAATTTTGTTTGAATTTTAAATTTGTTGTGAATTTGTATGAAATAAATTTTTTAGGATAATCACACTTTTTTGATGATAGTTTATTTGACCTAGATGCTCATATTTGCAGCTTTTTATTTGATCAACGAATCGGTTTAGAAAAGTGTCGGACACGATAGTAATAGCCAAGGTCGGCCGCGACAGGGGGCTCAAAAATATGTTTACAGGGGGTATAGAGGAGGGTGAAAAGGTGGTCTTTTTGGCGCGAATTTTGAAAAATGCCGTATTTTCGGCTAAATTCAGTTAATTTCGGTTAAATTGTGTTAAATTAGGCTTAATTTAGTTTAAATATAGTTTAAATTTTAGTATAAATTCAGTTCCCGAAGCCTCGAGACAATCTCCAGACCGAAAAATGGCCAAAAAATTTGGGGCGACAACTCTTGCTCTTGGGAGGGGGGGTCTAGAAATCCAAAACTCAAGGGGTATTTACCC
>LBFM01006694.1:3642-19173 GCA_000988765.1 Achipteria coleoptrata | reverse complement strand
ATTTTATTAAATGGAAAGAGTGATCACTTACCAGTGTCCAAAAGTACAGCCCCTATCGATTTGTTTGTCATAATAATGGCATTTATCTGTTATTCTTATCGATGGAATATATTCATAGATATCGAGTTTTGAACAGATTTTTAATAAAATAATTATTCCTAAGAATCCAGAGGTCGGCGGGTTTTTAGGAATAGTAGTGGTTGTGGTGCTCTGCAGTATATCCCATGATTTCCAAATTATTTTTGGCTCTAAAATGAAAAAAGTTTTATTTGGGAACAACTCTATTATCCGTTCATAGGATTCGAAGAAGTGATGACTTTTATTAAACCATTTATTAAAATCTGAGTCATAGTCAGAGGCGTCCCAAACAAACTTTAATTGATTTCTATATAAATGAGAGGAAGAAATGTTGAAATTATTGTCTAATAAAAGCTGAGAATTCAATAAACGAATTGAAGTCTTTTTGCCGACATCTTCTTCATAGGTAAGAGTCGGTGCGTTATTAAATCGCATAACAATGTCGTGCGAATCAATTTCTTGGCCTAAATTAGAACCAATTAGTGAACCCGAGTTAGACACAATCGCACAGTTGACTCTTTGATCACTTTTTTGGTTTATGTTTAATATTTTATTTAAATATAAGACATCAAAATCTGAATATAAGTTAGTATTAAATGACTTAATCAGAAAATTAAGAGGAATATCACACAAAATATTAATATTAGGGACCATTGAGTTCTTTTTGCCCCTGAATTTGACGCCATAAATGTTTTTATACTCTTTACGAAACCCGAGATATTTTGAGAGATCAGATTCAGATCTTCTAAGCTTTGAAATCAAACGATTTTTATGGAAAAATTCTAAAAATTCTTTCGAAACATTTGGATATCTATTCAAAGAGAGGTTTGGATTTAGATCCGATCGGAGAAGCTTTTGATCAAACGATGAGAACCCACTCTTAAACATTTGTTTATCAATTTTAAAGTGAGAATTCCTCAATAAATTAGAGAATATTAGAAATATAAATATTGCACTGGTCAAAATTATCATGCTGAAAAATATACACAGAGAAAAACTTAATAAGCTCATTTTCATAAGAATTTTCATAATGATGAAATGAAAATACTGTCATATTCTGACCCGTGGCCACGTTTGAGCTACAATATAGTTGTGACAGATCTCTCTTTAAGAAAATTATTATCGAGGAAGACAATTTTTTGGGTAAAATGGGTAAATTTATTAATAAGCATGAATAAAATGGATGCTTTTCAAATATGAGGATCAAGAATATTCTTGAGCTCAGAATCTGAGATCTTTATGTTGTCAATGGTTACCAATTTTGTGTGAAAATTGTTTCACTTTTTTGTATTTTATTAAAAGTCCCTTAAATTTGAGTGAATGACAAATATATTGAGTTTTTTTTGTTACCATTAATTTGATTTAAATTAAAAAATATTTGTCTTAAATTTAGTTATAATCAATCGATTGATGCAAATATGTATAATCAGAATAATAATAATTTGTGGCAATCGATGTCACCATTAGTTCCTTTCGGTTACGGCACTCAACCTTTAAATCCATTGCAAATCACTTCAAATCTTTTGCCACAAAATGTTAATCATTTGACGCCTTATTATAACCAAAACCAAGGATTCGGTCAACAATTTAATGGCAATTATAGTTACTTCGGATCACCACTTATTCCACAATCAAATTCATCCCTAAATTGTCAGTATTTGTCTCAAACGAACCACTCATTTGTGTCCAATACATCCAATCAAAGCTATTCATTGTCTCAAACAAACCAAAACCCAACTTATAATCCAATCATTAATTCATCCAAAGATAGTGACGACAATAAATGGCTAAACCTTTTGAATGCGAGTCAAAAGCAAGTGTTGGATCAGCTCAACAAAGAACAGGAAGCTTTTGAACTACAGTTTAGAAATTGGGAAAAAGACTTTGAAAATTGGAAACGAGTGAATCGATCGCATCCCGACAGTAGTGCCTATCAGTTGTATGTCAACCAATGGCAGGAATGGAGAAAAAGACTCGTAGACAGACAGCTCCACATGAAAGAGTTGAGGACAAGAACTCTTCAACACTTATATTCTCAAATCAAACCACAGATCAGTCAAATCACATTTCAAGCACCGCCACCACCTCTTCCTCGTTCAGAAGTACCGCCTCCACCACCACCTGCTCCTCCCGAAGAAAAGAGAAATGTGGCGCCCCCTCCACCTCCTCCTCCAACACAAACATCAAACTCGAGTTCAATTGAAACTATCGTTACAAACACTTATATGAGTCCACAAAAAAATTCAGACATTAATCGAAATATTTCTAAAAATAATAACACTTTTAATGTGAATTTGAGTCAAATTAAAGACAACAAATCGGATAACATTGAGATCATTGAAATTGACTGCGAATCTAAGACTACCGAAAAAGGGACTCAATTGAAAAGTGCTACAAATGCTGATCCAAATGCTGTTTCGAAAGCAGCCGAAGCTTTACTCTTCATTCAAAAACAACAGGAATTACTTAAAAGTCTTGAAAATCTTAAAAATGTTAAGACAAACGATAATAACAGTGAAGAAGATCTTCAAATATTAGAACCAAAACCTTTTGATATCAAAGATATCGTAACCAAAATGAAAGCCATTCGTCCGCCAGAGATACCAATCGAAGCGAATAGAATTCTGTCTTCACTTCCATCTCTTCAGGGAATTGTTTTCCATCCAAAACCTAATCCACAAAATGATTCGAATAATCAGTCATTTAAGAGACCAAATGATGGAAATGACTTTAACCAAACGCCTCTCAATAATAATAATTCAAATATGTTGTCAACAGTTCCGTCAAATCCAATGTTGAATCAGTCACAGAGACCCCAATTGTCAACAGATCCAATCGAAAACAGACATAATATTCATCTAAATATGAGTGTCGATAGTCATCACTACTATCGTATGAATGATAAGCCAATACCACAACAAACCAATACTAACCGAAAATATTCGGCTCAAACCATAGACTATAATCATAGACATGAAAATAGAGATCTTAATACAAAATTTGAATCCCAATCATATTTGGCCTCAAAACAAATGCCCAGTGCTTTCAATTTGAATAATAACTTTTATGATGAAAGAAATCCAAACAATTCTTTCAATCATCAAATGTTTGCAGACATTAGAGAACCACTAATTGATAGTTCAAAAGCACAAGAAATAGAAGAACAGATAACATATAGGGATATGCGTTACTTTACAAATCCTAAGTCACGTATTGTTCCAATTGATGACCTCTTAAAACCTCCGACCCGAGAGTTTAGGCCTCAAAATATTGTTTTAATTTTAAGAGGTCTTCCCGGCTCTGGGAAGACATTTATTGCTAAACTAATTAAGGAAAAAGAGATGGAGTTTTGCAGAAGTGCTCCGCGAATACTAAGTATTGACGACTACTTCATGACAGAAGTCGAAAGACAGACAAAATCTTCAGAAACCGGAAAAACAGTTAAATCTAAAGAATATGTTTATGAATATGAAAAGGAAATGGAGTCATGTTATAGGGCCAGCCTTTTGAAGACTTATAAGAAGACAGTCGACGACAGACTCTTCTCTTTTATTATCGTCGATGCCGTCAATGAATTGATTGCAGACATCGAAGACTTTTACAGTTATGCCATAAAAAATGATTTCGTTGTTTATGTCATTGAAATGGTTTCAAACGATCCCACAGTTTGTCATAAGAATAATATTCATAACCGAAACTTAGAAGACATTAAACAGATTTATAACAAATGGCAGACATTACCAGAATTTATGCTAAGATTAGACATTCGTTCGCTTTTGCAAAACATTTCAATAAAAAACGTCGAAATGGAAGACAATCGACAAGAAAGCGATGAAACATCAAAAAGGAAATTAGAAACAGAACCCGAAGTCTCTAATAAACAGTTGAAATCTTTATGCGATTCAGAAGAAGATACTTTCAATGGTGAGACTCGAGTGAGTCGTTGGGAGCGAATGGAAGCCTCGGAATCAAAATTAGATAAATTGGATTCTTTTAAAATGAAATCGAAGCCAACTATTGAGGAATATCTTCAGGTGACCGATGATTATGACCTCAGACTTAAAGACAAACAGAAACGCGTTCGTTGGGCTGACATCGAAGAGAAGATAAAACAGCAACACATGAGACAGAGAGGGTTTGTTGTGGGCCTCGATTGGCAACAGTATATGGATCCACAACATCCCCAACGAGTCCTCACAGAAACGAAATATTTTTAACTTTTTTTAGATAATATTTAAATAAATTTATTTTTGAATGAGTTTTCAGTCAAAGAATTGTATAAAAAGAATAAGATTTGAAGAGAAAGAGCCGTGAAGTCATTCACACCATAGTTTGTTGCCTCGATTACTATCATAAGATTGGAGTAAAATGTTCTGTGAAAAGGGATTGACAGATCTGTCTCATTGTGTTTATTGGAAATTTGCCAACAATTGAATCGATCATTGATTTCATAAATTTCGGTAAATTATTTGAATGTAAAATTTAATTTAATATAATTTAATTTATTTTATGTCTTCAGAGTTATCTTTGAGATGACATCAAATCGATGAATAAAATTAATAATAAATACATTTCTATTTGTGATACAAAAAAAATATAATTTAATGGATGAAACAATAATTTTTCATTTGTCATATCTATCTCTTTCTCGCTCTTAGTTTTCAAATTTAAAAGTTTTTATGATTTGATTTAAATTATTCTTATTATCATTTGAGCTAAACTTGAATTCTAATTGATTTATAGATTAAAACTTTTAATTTAAAGCTAATCGATGGACATCTATAACACTCAAGCAATAGCTTATCTCTCAATAGTTGGGTTCTTCACTATATTTATTGGTTTTGTGATTACAGGTCTTGTCATTTATGTCGCATTAATTGATAGTCCATTCGAAGAGATGTCAGACAAAGAGTTGTTTATGAAAAAGGAAATGAGTGAAGGAAAGTCTCGAACTGATAAAACCAATCGATTAATGATTAAAACCAAAAAAGGAGACGAAACCAACTTTTTCTTAGTCGAACCCTTCAAAAGCGATGAAGACATCAATAATCCAAAACAGACAAAGAGTGAAAATGAGGTCCAAATACTTTTTTCCTCAAATGACGACTCAAACACTTTTGAATAAAAATGTTTTATCATTAAAATAACCGTTAATTTTGTGCAATAAATGCTAATTTCTCTTCAATTAAACCATTATTTGCTCTAAAATTGCACAGAAATTAGATTCAAGCGAATAAAAAAGGTCTATAAATTGAAAGTTACATAAAACTAATCTAAACTAACCATGCTCATCAATTTTACCCAACTCTGATACAGAGGGCGGTGTTGTTTGTGTTGGAGATGAGAGCAAACGTTTTAATAATCAGCTGTTGTTTGGATTTAATCGCTTATTCACTGTTTGTCTGAATATTTAGTGTTTTTGTTAAACATATTTAAAAATACAAATTATAAACAAAAATTGATTTCTGTTTTAGTTTTTAATTAAAATAATATTTAATAAAAAATAATGTTTTCTTCCATTTTATTAAACATTTGTCTGTCTATGCATTGGATCTGAATCTCAATTTTAAGACTTAGAGTCTATACGGATGTCATTACTTGTCATCAATTGATTAAAACTATAATTTAGTTTAAATTTAATTTATTACTGAATTTAATGTCGAGTTTTAATTCATTTGAATAATAATTTGAATGAATTTAAATGAAAGCATTTATTAACAAAATTATATTAAATGTATTTATAAATAATTATTAAATTTGTGGCCAAAAGACATGTCATTCAGAGTAAGAATGCTATCGATATTAGATGTCGTCCTAAGAGTTCCTCCAATTTTTATTATGGACTCGATTTTGATCCACTGTTTGGGTCAAATCCAACCCATTTTCAACAACAGTGACAGTAATGCCAATAATAATAATAATAATAATAATTATATTTCTCTTAATAACAATCAAAACATATTATTCTATGAAAGTAATAATAATTTAAATAAGAGTTCCAATAATTGGAAAGTTATGATGACTTCCATTAATGGCAGTCCATTGACGTTAGAAGAAGAAGAGGATATATTAACAATAAGTCTCAGCACTTCATCTATAATTTGGATCGTTTTCTATATTCATGGTATCTATTAATCCAATTATTTATTATTTTATCACTTCTTCTAAATTATCTCTTTCTTTGATCAGCTTTTTTGATGGCGTTTTCGTTGTTTCTTCTGTCAACCCGTCATTTATTAACAATATATGTCTGGTTTGCATCGATTGGAGTTATTCTGTGGTCATATGTCTGTAATGAAGAATATAATAAATATGTGTTTAGTATAAAAGAGTCGACACTAGCCTTCGAACTGATCTCTTTTAATTTAAACGCTATCTTCAGATTTGTCGCTAATTATATGTTTCAGGTATTGATTGCAAATAATTGAGTTAATCTTCTGATAAATGAATGTTTTTTAGGTATTCCTCGCGATTTGTTTTTGTTTTGCGAGCAGAACCTCTCAAAACTTAATACCCAAACGATTGGTCGGAATTTCATTCATCGCTCCAAACATTATATCATTAATTCCTGGGATTCCGACAGTGTTTTTGGTGGTCTCTCCGGTCATATCGGCTGCAATCGCTTTCTTATATATTATTTTAAATTTGATGTCAAATTTAAAGCAAATTTGTTTAACACTTTATTCCGAAATTCAATGGTCCCGGAATATTGTCCGCAATTACGGACTCTACACTTTACTTGAAAGCCAATGGATTCGACTACACGTCCCACAAGTCTGTCGTTAAATATTTTTTAAAAAACTTAATTTAATATATATTTGAAAGGTTTTACGCGTATTTTGGTTGACCCGTTTGACAGAACAGGCAGTCTTTTTGATCGCTGACTCCACACACAAACAATATATTTCTACCGGAATAATAGGTCTCACATTCGAGAGTCAGCTCTTCTGGTCTAATGTCAAGCAACTGATGGTCAGAGGCTGTGAAACAATTGTGGCGGTGTTGGGAATGACTTCTGTATTATCAGGAGTTTCTCATCAAATCGGATGTCTTATGCAATCATTTTTATTAGTGGAAGACCCGGAAGACCGCTCTATTGGAACCGTATCTGCGATTCTGTTTTTCATTCTCGCTCTTCAAACAGGACTGACAGGAATGGAACCGGAAAAACGATTTCTTAGACTTTATCGAAATCTATGTCTTCTTTTCACTGCAATACTGCACTTCATTCACAATATGGTTAGTCCTCTACTCTTCTCGTTGAGTGCGTCCAGAAATATGTCTATCAATAGACACGGAAGAGCTCTGGTTGTGTGTCTATTCTTAATTGCATTCCCGGTTTGGTTTCTATTTTATTTGTGGACACATCACGCGGTCTCGACGTGGCTTTTGGCTGTTTCTGCGTTTAGTATTGAAGTCGTCATTAAAGTCAGTCTTTTATTTATATATTTATTTTGTTTTAATAATAATTATACTTATATTCAGGTAATCATATCTCTCCTGATTTACACCCTTTTCATGATTGACGCCTTCCGTACTTCAATGTGGGAGAAATTGGATGATTACGTCTATTATATCCGTTCCACCGGAAACTCCATTGAATTTATTTTCGGGATATTTTTATTTTTCAACGGCGCCTGGATTTTGCTGTTCGAGTCGGGCGGCACTATTCGGGCGCTAATGATGTGTATTCACGCCTATTTCAATATATGGCTTCAGGCAAAAGCAGGTATTACTCCTCACTGATTAGACACACCTTTGCTTTTAGAAATACACAACAATTTATACTTTGATTTTAAATTTGAATTTAATAAAAGGTTGGAAAACATTCATTAAAAGACGACACGCGGTTCACAAAATTAATTCACTGCCAGAAGCCTCTGAGGAACAGCTTCGCAATTTTGACGACGTCTGTGCGATCTGCTATCAGGAGCTGACCAGTGCTCGAATCACAAAATGCAATCATTACTTTCATGGCGTATGTCTTCGTAAATGGCTGTACGTTCAGGATATCTGTCCCCTCTGTCACGAAACGCTTTATAACATTAACGACAACACCGATGAGAGTACGGTAAACAATAATGAGGGACAACACCCGCATCAAGAATGAGCTCAAATCCAATATAATCTATATATAAAAGACAATTATATATTATATAAACATATATTCAGTTTATTATTGGATCGAATTTCTAATCATGTTTTCAATTAATTGCCGTTTATTTGGATTTATTTGTTTTCCAATTCATTATTCATTTGTTTTTTGAGTCCAAAAGCGATGAGAATATCATTTGAATTCATACAAAGCTTAGCGGTATTTATCCGTATATTTAAAACATTTATAACAGATTTAAAGTACTTTATCGTTGGTTTTGTATACTTTTTGTGATTTTATTTAATAATTAGTTTATCTAATGTTAAGACAATTTTTTTTAAATAAAATATATTCCATTCGGTTCTCAATTAATATTAATTTTGAATAACTTTTAACTAATTTATAACAACTTTTCGAATGACAAATAAAGTTATATTTAAATCTAATTTATCTGAAAATAACTAAAAATTCTCTATTTTTCGATAACTATTTAAAAATTATGAAAAAACTAAAACATCTAAAATTATTTTAAAATAATGGAAAAAATGAGCTCCGATGCCGGGAATCGAACCCGGGCCTTCTGGGTGAAAGCCAGATATCCTAGCCACTAGACCACATCGGATTCATATAAGGATAAACGAATTATTAGTATCCAAGAAAAATATGTGTCTATTATGTCATTAATTCATATCTTATTTATTAATTGCTTTTATTATTTAAAATATGATTTCTGTGTTTAGTGTCACTCCATTAATGATATTCTGTATGATTACCACAATTATTGTCACAATTTATGTCACAAATTATGTCTAATATTTGAACTCTATTTCCACGTTATTTATGAATCAATTAATGAAAGAATGGATTGAAATCAAAACAAATGAATAAAATATTTTAATTGAATTCAATTTATAGACAAAACATTTAACTAAAAATGAGTTCAAATTCGGCCACAAATCTAAGTATTGATGTTTTTGTTAATAAAAGAGTTAATGTATTAAATATAAAACATATTTCACTATAGAAAGTCGTCTTCGAGTGGTTCCAATCGACGAGTGGTCGACGCGGGAAAAGCTATGTTTGGCTTCGAGTGTACTCAAGAGTGGGGACCAAAACTGGTCAGACACTCACTGATACCTCTCTTTTACATTCATTGCATTGATTTTAATTAATATCTTTATAACAGGAGTTCAGTGAGTCGTCCACTGAAGGCATTCGGAGAACCGAATCGACCGAATGATTGGTTCCATCAGAAGTATTGTGCGATTCAATACCACGACTTACTCGAGAAGATTGAAACCGAAACACCGAAGTATGCGTTGAGACAATTGTTTTGATATTTAACTTAAATGTTATGATTTTAGACGAAAGAGGAGTGAAAGAGGAGAAGAGACGCCACAAACGGTTATCGTTAAGAATCTGACGAAACAACGAATCGAAGAATTGAAACAAATGTTTGAAACAGAGAGACAACTGATCTCTAAATTGAAACGCGATTACGATTTACACAAAAACAATAAAATGAGTGAAAAGAGATATCAAGAGATCTGTAATGAAATCAAAGATAAAGAAATTAAGGAAAAGGAGAGAGAAGTGGAGCACAAGAAATGGTTAGAAGAAAGAGAGCTAAAGATCGCACAAATGAGTCGAAAGGGAACACTTCATCCAAGAAAACCAATCACTCCATCGACGCCAATAACACCTGTGACCCAACCCGTCACCCAAACGACGAGCACTCCATCGACGGAAAGTGTAGCGAAATCCCCACTCAATGAACCGCTTAAAGTAGAGGTCGATTCTGAGGCGAAGAGCGATGAGACGGTCCCTAAAAATCAAGTGACTGAAAGCAAATTAAGTATTGCATTGACTTCTCCTTCGACTTCACCACTACTGACATCATTACTTCAAAGTCCAACCCCTTCGACACCAAACATATTATCGCCGAACAAAAGTGGTTTATCTGCTAATAATCTGAACCGACAAAAGTCTTTAACTCCAGTTTCAACTCCTTTGAGTCAAATCACAAGAAGACCATCAATACATACATCGCCCCAAAAAACAACTGAAGATAAAACTATAGATAATAACGATTCGGTGACCACTAATCCAAATGTTGTCAATCCTATTGTAAGTACAGATAATAGCGTTCAGAACCAGCAGAAGACTAGTGTCGAGTCCTCCAAATTGTCGAAACTTTTGGAAACTCCGAACACATCTAAACAGAAGACAACTGTTAATGAATTGAAAGAAACAGAGACTAAGTCTCAAACAACAGATAACAAAGAGTCGGAACAAACGGTTGAAAACTCAGAACAACCGAATAATAGTCAGTCATCTGTCGAAGAAATTCAAATATTTGACTCTCAGTCGACAAATAATGAGTTAATCAAAAAATCGGAACAAATTAATAAAAACGAAGACTCGAGTGAACGGATTGTCAGGAATACAGACAAAAACATTAAGTCAAACACAGACTTAGAATTGGAAGAACTCAAAGATAATACTAAAGATTCGGACAAAACAATTGATGATAAATCTGAAGAAATTATTGAAATCATTTCTATAAAACAAGAAGTTATTGAATCCATACCTGAAGACGACAAACAAAGAGAATCAGAGCGAACGGGTATTAAAGAAGAACCGATGGACTCAACTTCGACTACAACTGAAGAAGATTCGAATCAAAGGACGCCTTCAAATCGAACGACAAAAAGAACCCGAAAGACACCGAATCCTATTACTATTACACCGACTGCTATGAGAAGATCTCGAAGAGTGGCTCTCAAAGACTCCAAATCAACAAATGATGAATCGACTGAAGTGAGCGATCAGTCGGCGGCCAATACTCCACAAACTGTTAAGAAACGCGGATCTGTTGACGACACGACAGAGACATCAATGAGTGAAGAGTCAATGGATGCCAGAAGTGTTGCGCCGTCCGCTTCAATTGAAACGGTACCCAACAGTCCTGCGTCGGTTCGAACCGATGATTTGGATAACTCTAAAGAGTACAGAACGTGGAAAAAGGCAATTATGGTTAACTGGCGTCTAATCAGTGCTCACAAAAATGCTTCACTTTTCTCGCATCCGGTGACTGAAGCAGAGGCTAAAGGATATGAGGATATTGTGCACATCCCTATGGATCTGAACACTATTAAGAAAAGGGTTGAGACCGGAGTTATACGAAACACAAGTGAATACCAGAGAGACATTCTATTGATGTTTCAAAACGCTCTGATGTTTAACAACGCGGACCACGACGTCCACAAAATGGCTTTCGATATGCAAAAGGACACAATCGATATGATTGAAGAGTTCATTGAAACCCGAAAACACGACAATCAAAGCAATGAATCAAAACTGAGAGCTCGCGATCGCAGGTCTAATGTCTCAACACTTTTGGCCTCAAATGATGTGAGAAATTATTTTAAATCATTTTTTATTAATATTTTATTCATTATTAATAGAATGAAATCTCTGGTCGACGTAAGAGCAGAGGCGCCTCCACTGATACCGACTCCAACGCTTCGGGACTCAACAAATCTCTGACCAAAAAGAAGAAGAACTAAACATTCAGTTTTTTAATTAATTTTCATAAATAAATATTAATTTATGTGTAAAACCTCTCAAATCAATCATTTATTAAATAAAAATAATAATTTTGATCACACTTTCAATCAATTATTTCAATTAAATTCAATTTAAAATTCACAAAAAGAGGAATTCTTTGAGAAGTTTTTGATTTATTTTTCGATCAAATGTAGAAATGAATAGACATTTACTCAGAATATAATATGGAATTGTGTTAAAACATAAAACAAATTATTATCAGTTGACGTCTTGAATAACTTCTCCAATAAATAACACAGAATTGAGTGAATAAAATGAAAAAATCGTTCGTTTATTCAAAGAGAATATCAAATATTTGATCTGAAAGTGAATGTTAGACACAAGTAATGATATATTTTTCATTTATATCAATAGAGAACATTTGGATCCATTACTTATCTAAATGTTTCACATCTCCTATGAATAGAGAACTGTTCGAAAGGATACCAATTTATTAATACTAAAGCACTGCATCTCTTTATGTTTACATAGTATTACATTTCACTATTATTTTTGTATTTTTCATTATTATTTTGTTCTTAAATAATATGAATAAAAATATAAAATTTTGGTAAAGGTATTAGAATTTGGTTGCTAGAACTTAATTAAGCATGATATGTGAGCTGCTTAATATTAACTTAATATTAACATGACACAATATAATACATAATACAGAATATTCTTTTTCCCAAAACTTTCTGAATTTTTTCATTAGATTTTTATGAATTAAAGATTAAAATTGTGTTTCAAATAAATAATTACTTAAATTTAGTTAATTTGTTATTAATAAAAGACTTCTCTTTGTTTCATACATTTGTGGACTTAAACTGATATATAATTTGATTAAATGTGAGTTTATAACGAAAATTACATTAATCTCATTAATGAGTAATAACTTCTGTAGTCTTTCCATTGAGTGCACACTTATAACAAAAGGGATTGAAATTATGGTCACAAAAGAATATATCATTTTTATCACGAAAAATAAAATTAATAATTCAAAAGAACAGGTATTCCCAAACAGAATATCAGCTTAAAGTTAGCCATTTAAGCTCCAAAAGGAAGACATCAGCTAAGAGTAGCTCAAATATACGGTTCCTCTAAAGTCAAACTCATTACCGACTAATGACTAAATTTTTCTCTTAAATGATAACAAAAAGGAATGAATTAATATAGAGATTAGGAAAGAGTTAAATTAAACGTAAAATTGGAGCTAAAAATTAAGTTAATAGGAAACAGATAAACGTTTCGTTCAATTATATAATTAACTCAAAGTATAAAAACATTTGTTTTCTTCTGATTTATTAATTTAATGACATAAAAGCTGTTAACTTTGAACCAAACTAATTATGTGCTCAAATTTAATTCTAATTTTACTCGTATTTAATGATTGCAATTTGATTTTGAACTCATGAGAAAAGCTTTTGTAAACTTTTTGTTGATATAAATTGATAATAATATAAGACTTTGAGAATAGAAATAAAATTATTTTTACTTTCACTCATCAATTATAATGATTAGATTTATGTGTAGACAAAACTCAGTCAAATGATATATGTTTTATGGACTGATGTCTGGATTTGTCGAGTCATTAGCTTATAATCATTGGGAGATGAACCGACCGAATAGGAAATTAGCTTTGATTCAAATGTCAGACTCTTTACTTTTATTTGATAGAATTGGATCTCTTTTTTGCCGAATTAATTAAAGAAATTTTTTTAATGAATAAAATTTTAAATCCTGTTTCGGATTTGATAATCAATTTTAATTTAAAATTCGAGTCGAAGTCGGAAACAGAAAAAATATATTTAACTTTAATTCTTTAAATGTTTGTAACTCGAAGTCAATTTTGAAAATTATAAATAATTATTTTTTAATCCATTAAAGAATTAAAATACAAAATAAAATTTCTGGAAATACTCAGAATAAAAGGTTTATTGAGAGATATTTTGAAATTTTTTATGTAATTGAGTTTTAATTTTTAAATAACAATAAGTTTATGAAATATGAACTTAAATTGATTTTTCGAAAGTATTTTTAGGCCTTAGATTTGTTTTATAAAATATGAAAACATAATGTTAAGAGTCTTAAAGATTTTAAGGAATTTAATTCAAAGTTAATACTGAATTCCTAAAATATCTGATGAAAAAATCACATTAAAAATATTTCACTAAAAATGTTTAGTTTATATGGAAAACAAATTTTAAAATAAAATTGAATTACTTTACAGAAAAGTTTAATAAATTTGGAAAATTCTCAGAAAATTCTCCAAATGTCTCGATATTAAAGTTTTGAAGAGATTTATCAGAGATTTTAAGACTGGTTTTTGACACACATATAGTAAATGCTTCCAAAAGTGGTGTTTATATTCAATTTAATGTATGTCTGATGAAAGTTAGATCAATGGATCACAAGAGATTCCATTCATTCATATCGATTGGGAATCCCTGTCCTATAATTATTGTCGAAAATTCTGTGAAATGAAATAAATCTTTTGAGTATTTCCTATGATTACAATTCATGAGTTGAAAATTGTTTCTCTCATTGAAAACCATTTTCTAATATTTATTCTATTCTTTATTAGAATCTAATACCTTGATTATTTTGATATTATATTTAGAAATTTTAATTTATTAAAATATTATTTGTGTTCAATAAATTTAAGCTTTAATTAAATGTTTTTTTATTTAAAATTTATATATCATTTGTAATAATAAATTGAGTAAAGTTTAAAAACTTTAATTTTAAAATAACATTAGAGTCAAGTGTTGTATTCATAAAATTGTTATCAATAAATAAAATCTAATCTAATCTAATAATTATAATCTAGTAAATGTAAATGTAATAGTTTAGATTGAAATTCAGTGAATCAAAAGAGATTTAATCGAAAACTGACGATTCAATGGTTATCAAAGTTTTTCTAATAATTTATTTCTGAATTAATTGTGTGTTCAGTAAATATGATATGAAAGGCGTTTTCACTCTCGAAATCATTCGGTTCTTTGAATTCCATTCGTTGGTCATTAGGTTTGACAATAGTTTTGTTGTTTTTAGGGACAAAACAATCATTTTATGTGTTGATTGACGTGAAAAATGTTTGCAATCACTAAATGTCTGTGAATTGAGTTATTAAATAACAAAGTTTTATATGATTTTTACATTTTCTTATGTGTTCTTTAAATCTAATAAATGTAACCATTTTTTACATTACAAACAGATTTGAGGTTTTATTTTAAGAATACTTAGAGAAATGTGAAGCCATTAATCATTTGAATGCCAGATATTATATCGAAAGCCTAAAAAGTTTTCATCGAATCTTTGGCTTAAAAACATTTTTTGGGTCTTATCTTTGAGTTATTAAAATATCGTATCAAACATTAGAAGTGCCTGAGCCCTGTCCTCATCCTATTTAGGAAATACTCGTTCTTTAATTTCGGTAATAACAACGAAATGTGAAGTCCTTTCAATCATACCTTTTGACACCATTCTGTGAATTCCTCGAAAGAAATGACTCCATCCTTATCGCTGTCTATTAACTGAGAGTTCAATATTTTTACGGTTATTATTATGTAACAAAAGTTTTATATTTGCTTTTATTAAATAAATAACCAAGTACAATGTCTAGTATATTTTTGAAATGAATTTAAGTAATAAAATAATATCAAGTTCACTTAAAAATAGATTCTATTTGCTCTCAAACTTAAAACAAATACTAAATCTTATGTTTGAATAATAGTTGTCTGTCTGAT
>LBFM01006684.1:388-16954 GCA_000988765.1 Achipteria coleoptrata | reverse complement strand
AGAGAGAGAGAGAGAGAGAGAGAGAGAGAGAGAGAGAGAGACTTTTAATCAATAATTTTTTTCTTTGATTTAATGCGAAAATTATTGATAAATAAAATAAAATAATTTAAAATAAAGATAAAAATTGAAGGAAAAGAGAAATTTATAAGACCTGAGAAGAATTCAATGCCTGCGAGTGTTTGAAGAGAAATATTGTTTATTAGCATTAAGTCGAGGAAAAGCTTACAAATCGGGAATTCATAAAAAAGCTTTTAAAAACACGAATTAGTGGATGAGTTATTTGTTGAGAGAATTCGTTGAACTCTTGATTACAAATAAAATATTCAGTTTTTCGTTTAGAGTTATCCACTTATTGTATGTTATTTAAGATTTTCTCCCAAAAGAAAAAGATTAGAGTCAGGACTCAGTAGTTTTTGGGTTTTATAACTATTGAAATATTGCTGAACGGAATTGACTTTAAATTAAAATATATATTCGAATAAATGTTTTGTACATTTAATGTAATGAAAAGGTTTTCCTTTTTTAACAAAATGTTTGAATTATTTAAATATTGGCTTTAATTTTGGCGAAAAAAGGTTTAATGTTTTAGAAGAGAATAAATTGTTTGGCAATTATTTAAATATTTGAATAAACAGTTTTTCTTTCGTTGAGAGTTTCGGAGAATTTCAATGATTTTTTGTTATTAAATGCAGAGAAAAATGGGTCCAAAAGTTATTTTAAAAATTCAAAGATTGTATCTATTTTTCCACAAATGTTTGATAACAGGAATAAAAAGAGAGGAATTGTTTTTATAACTCATAATTTTGAATCAAAATTATATTTTCAAAAGCAATTCAAACAAATCGTATAGATTTGAGTGAAAATAAATCAAAAGTAAGTGTAAAATATATGAATAAAACGGAAATTTTTTGAAAAAATTTCAAAAATATATTTTTAAAAATTTGAAATATTTATACCGAAGAAAAAAGTTGTTATTTCGATGAATCAATGGAATTATGAGATAAATGTCTGAAAATTAGCTTATTTTAAATGTTTGTCTGACGTAATAGCAAAAGGAATTTCATTTTCAGTTTTACTTATTTTTTATCACAATTTCGAAAACTTGTTTCCAAAATCAATCGCTAAAAGACTTGACTTTTTGGAAGACGTGTTTCGATCAAACATCACATATCAGTACAGAACAGACCACTATTTCATATATCAAAAGCTCGTCTTTCAAATAGTATTGTAATTCAATTCAGGATTTTCTCGTTTTTTCATTACAAATATATTCCGTTGTTTTTTGGCGCAAAAAACCGATGAAATGAAAAGTGAGAAAAACACACAAAATATAAACTCTTATATTAAATGTTAATATAATTTGTGATCACAGTATTGGTCGCATATAAAGCACAGCACTATTTATCAAAATAGTCACAGATATTAATGACAACGAAAGAGTTGACTTAAATGACGAGTCTTTCGACATGAATGGAGAGTTCGGTTTTGGAGACTTCGACCAATTCTTAGACTTTTGGTCTGTTGTCTCGCCTTCGACTGTAAAGTATGGTGTCTTAGAAGTCGATGGATTGAAATATATGTCATCTGTTGGACCATTAAACTGAGGTTCTCTGTAATCATTATCATCCGGGCCATAACCACTGCCGGAACCACTACCAGAGCCCTCGTTATCCATCTCTGTGTCGTCGGCTATGAAATAACAGAATAAAACAAATGATATAATTTTTAAAAATAATAATCTCATACTGTTGTCAATGAGATCGACGTCCTGTCCATTATATGCAAGATTTAGTTTATTTGTTATCAACTTAAGGGTCAGGTTTTGCTGATTAATTATAGCGTTGTGTCGAGTCGTTTCCAACGTTAAATCCGATCCACTCTTTTGATGGTTTTCTGCTTTATTTTCAATTTCATATCTGCAGAAAACAAACAAAGAATTAGTTAATAACACAAATTCAAGCATTAGATGAGAGAAAGCATTAGTTTCGGTCAAAAAAGTTAAAACAAATAAATTCTTTTATCGAATGACTTACAGAGTAATGTCTGATCCGTTATAACAGCTATTATTATCGATTGATATAAGAGTTGAAATGTGTTTATCGTCGCAAATGCTTTGTGGGAGTCGACTCCAAAAGCCTTTGGTTTTCTTAATTTTCTTCTTAATCTCCTGAATGAGTCGATCCATTCCAGAGGCTGAAGCAGTGGTCGGATTTGCCACATATGGCTGTTCAGGAAATTTGAACGGCTCTTCAATATTGGTATCCTTAGCCTCACGTTTGGACTCAATGCGAGGTTTACCG
Source organism: Achipteria coleoptrata (assembly GCA_000988765.1). NCBI lineage: Eukaryota > Metazoa > Arthropoda > Arachnida > Sarcoptiformes > Achipteriidae > Achipteria > Achipteria coleoptrata. Next base: position 14,654 of record LBFM01006684.1, on the reverse strand, counting down.
CAGGACTCGAATAACTTTTCGATAAAAATCAACAAAAATAACAATAAGTTTCGATTGAAGTGAATGTCAATCAAAATGGATTAGATTTATATCAGAGTTGAGGCAAACCTTATTAGAGACGGCGCCGCCATTCTCTTGAAAGTTCATAATGGCTTCGGATATCTTGATATCAATGGGATCTACAACTGACTCGATATTGAATGAAGTCTCTAAACGTGTGGCTAAGAGTATGAGTGCATCGATATAATTATTCCACTCTTTGTCGAGTTCTGAGTGAAAGGCCAAACAAGACTTGGTAACAGTGAGGCAATAGTTAGCACAAGGCTTTAATTCGTTTGTTGTCTGACATTGAGGGCAATACGACATCTTCATTAAGGCTTTACTGCACTCACCAGACATTGGAATCTATTTATTTGAATAACGAAATACCGAAATATAAATAGAGTTAAGTATAAACTCAATGAAGTGAAGAGAGTCTTAACGCTATTTTAGTCCAACACTTACTTCCAAAATGTTTTTGATAACGTCTTTGCCGTTAGAGAGGGCCTGTACAAAGGTTCGCGTTGCTATAAAAGACCGCTTTATCTCTTGGCTCAGCTTTTTGGGCACATCTCCGAATGGCTTCAAGTCGTCCATATGTTTGCTGACACAACTCAAGTATTTGTCGTCAAACTTGTACTGAGAGTTCAACACCTGAAACATCTTTTGATATAAACGCTGGAAGAATGTGTCCAATGCTTCGGTCAGGTCTACACCTCCTGTACTATAATAATGTTCTAAATCTTCAAACATTTCCGTGAATATTGAAGAATGCCTTTCATATAATAATCCATAGGTTTGTAAAAACATTTGATGGAAGTCTCGTTTTGATGTCTTCAGTAATTCACGAAAAAATTCTGAATAAATAATTCATTTAAGAAAAACATTTCATTAAATTCTAATAAAAATATTTTAAATGTTTTCTAATAAAAAGCGCTGAATATTCAGAAATATTGAGAAAAGAATAAAAGAAAAGAGTAAACGTTTTCGGATTTGTCACGACTTCCGGTCAGTTGTGACCAAAAGCGCAAATGTTTTCATATGAATAGTCTTAAGAAATGTTTTGCTATTCTTTTGTCATTTATTTTCAACAAAAATCAAGACATGAAATATTATTTACGACAAAATGAGGTCTGCTTTGAGTCGTGATTTACATTGAATTTTGATATAAATCTTGGAAATTCTTAAAATGCATTCAATGAAATAAAGACTCATTTTTTATTCGGTTTCATTCATTTGATGTCTGAGAAGCAAAAAAAGGAATAAAACGTTTGAATGTTTGATAAGAATTTCTTGTGATAATAGTTTAAATGGTTTTAAATTAATGCTAACTATAAATAAATGATTTGAAAATAAGATTATAATCAATGATTAATTCAAAGAAATTGTGAAGAAAAACGTTTGAATTGAAGACATTTTGACAATAATTGAGGCATTTATTAGGCCTCAGGACATAGAGTACGTGATTGTGTAGATTTCGGGAGGTATACAGTCTATAGGCTTTTGGAAATACTCTCTTCTCTACGTTCGGCAGTCTTTCTATTCTATAGTATTCACACTTAAGTTGAGTTTTAGTTTGGGTTGCATTCCATTAGTTGCATACCTGAGAATAGTTGTGCTCTTTTATGAAACAACTATAAGAACTGTATAGTTATAGAGAGGAATGCAAACAAAATGTTCACTTAAATGCATTTGAATAGCGAAACGCAACGCTATAACCGCTTCCCTTCTTATGTCCAGAGGTTATGTTGTGTCCAAATGTTTGCTAAAACTTCAAATTTGATCTGAACACAGGCCTACACTCAGCTCATTATTTACCGTAATATTGATCTAAATATTAATCAGTATTTATTGGCATTCACTCAAAAAACACTGATTCAGTTAATACCGAAACCCAAATAGTTTTTAAAAACACATTTGGTTTCAATGTATTCAATGATTTACAATAGGCTTCACTTCATTCACATTCTCTGACTAAATATCAAAATTTTTAATTTTATTTTCAATACAAACGCAAACATACGTCAAGTCTTCTCCGGTTAACTAAAATCTAAAGTCTGAGTGAAGACTAAAAACATTTTTCGAAAGCATTACTAAACAGAAAATAAATTTATGTGAGAAAAGAAAAAATCAAAACTAATTTGCGATTCAAGAGAACCAGATTTCAAGTATTCAAAGACTTCAGACGAAAAAAACTAGATTTTGGTTCAAAATATTTTAAATTATTTTCAAATAAGAGAAGAAATAAATAAAAATTCAATCAAATTATTGATTATTTTCACAAAATTGAAAATTATTTTCGAGAAGAAAAAATTGATTGAATTTATTATTGAAATCAATTGCAGAGAAACACAAATGGATTCGACATAAAAGTTAATCGTTTATTGTTTTCTTTGACAAATTGTTTCACAAACAATAGTATACTTCTAAAAAAATTCAATTACTTTTTTTGACATTTATTTTGTATTAAACTTTCGTTGACTTTTCATTGAATGAACAGAAAAAAGAGTAAAACAAAAGACTAATTTAAAAGACGACAAAATATTCCGAAATTCATTTCATTGAGAAGAGAAGAGCCCCTTTGAAATTCAAATTAGAGTTTCAAATGTATGGCCAAAAAAGTGTTTGTCATTCATTTTGTAATCATTTTGGCTATAATTCAATTTACGAGAGAAAAATATCTCTTAAGTGAAGCCAAATTCGGGTCAAATGCTTTACAATATTTTGGCTCAAATTTGTTTAAAAACTTTCCTTTAAACCCATAAATGTCTGAAAAGGAGATAAAAAGTGTTTCACTGAAGAAGAAAAAATCAATTTTTGAGCTCAACTTTCGTTTAAAGAAATTAGAGATGAATTGAGAGAATATTTTTCTCTTCTTTTTTTAGAGGAAAGAGATCTTAAATCAATTTAAATCCAATAAATTTGTTGACAATTTTCTCACAAAAAGTAATATTTGTGTCGCGAATCACTTGAAATGTATATTATTTTTATCCATAATTTTCACGGAATTTATACATAATTTCGACGAAATGTTTAATATTTTTTAAGCCTAGAGTTTGGACTCAATATTTAATGATCTCAACGTTTAATCCAAAAGTATATAATATTTGTTTCAATTTGTGTCAGATAACAATTCACATGGAATACAGACATAAGAGAGTATAACAGAGAAAGATATGAACAAAACCCACACTACTATTGCCTTTCAAAAGTGATATCATATCTCAACCAAATATAAGATATGTTTTGTCTTCAAGTCTTTTGTAATAATTCTGTTCACTGTTAACAACATTTTATGTAATATCGCTTCCCTTTTAGCCATAAATTTATTTAAAAACATTTTCTTTAATTAATTATTGTTTTTATTGCGATTTTCAAAATCATATTAGACTCAAATCAAACAACTTTTTCGTCTGAATTACCAATAATTCAAAGAACAGAATAAAAAAGAGAGAAATATTAGAGATGAGAAGTCAAGCGTTTATTTAATAATAGATATTATCTTTGAATTGAAACACAAATTTTCAAAAAGTTTTTTTTGTGTGAAGAAAGTTATCATTAATTTAGAGCTGAAATACTGAGTGAAGAGTCAAAGAAAAAATAATTAAATTAAAATTAATTACGAATTCATTGATTCGCTTATAATTTAGAGATTAATATAAATATAATTAGTTTTTAGTAAACAATAATAGATTTTGTGTCTGTTTTTTGTTTGTAGGCGTTGTCTAACAGTTATTACTATATTTTAATCTTTTTGTTAGATTTAAAATTAAAGCTATTATTAAAATAGAGATACAGACAGAGAGACAGATGGTATGGGATGTCACGCAAGCAGTGCCTTAAACTTACCGTCAAATTCGGTGGTCTTTTTGGTCAAAACAGTCTTTAAGTCAGTGACGGCTTCTCTCAGCGATACCTCAAACTGTGTTTTAATATTGAGATTGTTTTCAATGACTTTGTGTTCAATTGCTATTGAATTACAAATAATTATTTGTTGACAAAACAATAATAACTGAATTGTTGTCAAAATATAAATCATTTTTGTTATCATTTCAATCATTTATTACTCGTTAATCGATTTACAAATTAATAATAATTTAGTCAATAATTATCACATAATACTATCGATTCAATTGTTTTGAAGGAAAGGGTCAGTCATTCACATATTCACTGTGTATTCACATCATTCACATAATTCACAAAAAACTATTCATTAAATTCAGTCATTGAAGAGCTGAGCAGTGCTTACGACGAGTCCAAACACAGCACAAGAAGTCGTGATTCACTCCAACTAAACATTCATTGAGTCTCTGCTCTCAACTACTTTGAAGACTGCGTCGACTCGTCTTTCCTATTGGACGACAACCACAAAGAGTGAACAGTCTGGTGAAGAGGGGCTCAAATGTGGCCACACTTTCAATAGTTTGGCCGCTTTTCCACTGACTTTTACTCTTAAACTATTATTATTATTATTATTATTATTGCCATTCATTCAAATGTTTGAACCAAAAAGGTTTTAATTACCGAATAAATCAACGAATCCTTGATTTTAATCTAACGTTAGTTTAAATTAAATGCAATCAAATTGTGATTAATTGTAATTTTACCGAATAATAGTCTTAACGAATCAAATAGTTTTCTAATGTAATAAAAAGAGTCATTTTTAACGATATAACTCAACGGAAATGCCTTTTTCTGACAGGAAATTCTTTATTAAAGAAGTTCAACAAAATTTGAACTCTTCTTAACTATCAATAAAAAAGAGTCAGTTTTGTGGTTCAGTAGAGAGGAGTAAATATTGAGATATTGAATATTCAATTGAAAAGTGTTTAACAGAATATAATGACAATTTTGAGCCCAACATAACATTCAATTGAATGCAAATAATAGAATAACATTTTAGGTCTGAATAATAAAATATCTGAAATATTTGAAATTCTCAGAGACCCCGGTCTCCACTCCGGTCTCCACTCTCACACACACCGAGTCATAGACTGAAGAATTTTCTTTAACTATAATATTCTATTCCTCTGTAGGAGTTTTTAGAGTTTTAGAGAGTGGTTAGACTTCTTCTCCAAACTTGACAAACGATTTCTTTATTTATAAGTTTTAATAACTTATTGTTTATATAGTTTTGAAGTTTTCTTTTTAAATGCCGTATAATTTATTCCTCAAATAGTTTATTACATTTCGGTTATTATTCTGCAGTGAATTGCATTTTCTATATATTGACAAAAAATAAATAAATCAATATTTGCTTAATTGAAAAAATTATTGAATCATTGGAAAACATTTGTAAAACTAGCTTGGCTACTATTTAGATCCGGTTTAGGTTAACAATTTTAATCACTTTATTTAATAAATATCTGTTTTTATAATAAATTCTGACTTTTATTTAATATAATAATATTCATATGACTAATAAATGTGTAAAAACGATGTCATCTCCAAAATTATTGCCCAAAAAATGAATTAAATTTAAGGTCGTTTTTTATCAAAGATATTTCAGAAAATCGTTAATACATTCAAGGATTAAAAACTGAAAAAATGACGATTAAAAGAAAATCTGATTAACTTTTTGTTAATAAATTATAAATCAATCACTGATTAGAAAAATATTGAAAACTAAACGATGAAATGTTTGCCTTCTGTTTATGTTATGAATTTATTTTGAATTCAGGTATTTATAACTCTTTTTTCATTGAATTGAGAGCAGTGAGAATTGTGTTGAGCTCTCACTGCTATTCCTTAAGGAATTAAAATATTGTTCTGAATTCTGTTCGAATCCGTCCCTCTTTTAAAAGGTTGAGTGTTTGGGGTCAGAACTTAGTCGACTCCTAAGTAGGCATTTCGTGAATGCATTAAAGAAATTTTGATTCCCAATACTAATTCGAAATTTTAAGAAATGGCTTCAAATTAATGATTGCCACGGTTTCCATTAAATAGGGATTTCCTAATTTATTTATTCCTTATTTACCATTCATTAGTAACATATCTGTCCTTTTAATTAATGGCTAATTCTTTCATATTATGTGTGAGTCTCACAATTTTGATATAATACCTAAATTTAATTCTCTATTGTTTTCAATTAGATTTGTTGGTCGTCTCTCAGCTTAAAATCTGTTAATAATTTAGAAATCTTGGAGTAATCTCTAGGTTTGTTAGAATCGACTTAAAGCTAATAATTTGTAGTCCATAACATTATTCTGTACATAAAATGACCAAAATTTGCTTCTTATAAATCTAACTGAAAAGAGGGAAACAATAAGTGGATGTTCTCCATAATAATAAAATGCTCATTTTCATTTTTCTCCGCATATTTCAAATGACTATAAAGTGAAACAAAACTTAAAATTGATAACTGGGTCATTGTTTGAATCAATAATAAACAGTAAAAATTCATAAAAGATTTCAAATGAAAAGCTATTTTCAATGAATTAATTCAAAATGAAAATTATAAAAACCTTATTTAATATTTTTAAAAAATATTTTGACCCATTAATGATAAAATTAAAAATAAATAAATAAATGGATTTAAAATTAAATCACTCAATCGATTGATTTATAGATTAATTGTCCGAATTTGTTCTATTTAATAAGATGATTATTTTTAGTCCGATCAAATTAAGTGTCAGACCAATTATTAGTGGATTTATAATTTATTTTTTAAACCACAATAATTAGTTATTCATAAATATTTTTGTAATTAAAAAACTAATTAAAATCAAACAAGATTACTTCGTTTTAAGAATAACTTGTCATTTATTTTGGGTTTAAATATAGAAATATTGATAAATTATTATTGATTTTTAGACTCATTTCTTATTCGAACCTTATTTTTATCAATGATTAGTATTTTTCTTTCGTTGAATTAAAATCTGAATAATTTTTTGTCGACTGAATTATTTTCGTCTGTGTTTTAGTCACTGAATTAATTAAATTGAAGAAAATTATTCTTTTAGCCAAAAAGGCCTTGCACATTTTTGAATAGCTATAAAATATCGAAACAATATGCCATAGAATTAATTATCATCGCTTTGAACATAAAAGTTGTTAAAACTTAGAATTTAATAAATGGTTAAATAATGTCAGAGATGTGCAAAATATTGTCGACAATATTTAATTAAATTAATATATTTAATCATTTTTGATGTATTAAATAATCAAGGAATAAGTTCACGCATATAATTGACAACTAATTTCTCGACTTAATAAACGACAACTGATTTATAGTTTATTAAAATATTAATTATTTATTAATATGGATCTGAAATTAGTTTCGCTAACATTTTATTTTGTGTAATATATTTCTGTTCGTCTCTGATATTTATTAGACAAAAAGAATTTCCATAAAATTATTTAACACAAAACATAACATCAATTATTTATTTTAAATTTTAAAAAACACTTTTATTAAACTCTGAACCAAATAGTTTTGTTCGTCTGAATTGTTTTCTGAATGTCATTTAAAGTTCACTTTTCCTCACTTTTCATCCAATGATTTTGAAAGTGGTTTGAATTCAATTATTACTTTTAAAATATAAATTTCATTTAAAAGTTATTCTAAATTGTTTTAAATTTGTATAAAATAATTGTGCAAGCTCTCAAATTACAGCGATATTGCTTTTATTGCTTATTAAGTATTTTAACAAATAACTGAAACAAGGAAAAATCACTTCGTAATGTTTCTAAGAATTGAAGTTTGAATGATGTTATTGTATAAAACTGTACAAGACCAATTACTTTGTATTGTGTTTTTATACATACAGTACTTTATTTGTTAAAACACATCACAAACTTCCGATTCATGAGTCGAAAGACATTTGAATCAATTTTTATCAGAAATAAATATCTAAGAAATCATTTGTGTTTTGTGTCAAATCATTGAGTAGTGAGACGACAACTATTGATAACTATTGATAAAAGTATTAATAACTACAAAGAATGAGAACTTTTTCTTATCTTTTATCAGTTAATATCAAATTGTTTGAAATAATTTTTTAAAACTGAGTTTATATGAAAATAATATTTTGAAGAATATAATGAATCGGTCATTGGTTTAGCGGTCTCTCTATTTGAATGGTTGCTCTCTAAGAACCAGTTTAATAGTGTTTGAGTATTAATGAAATGATTTGCAAACACTTTGGTCTGCGTTCTGACACCAGTGCTAAAGTGAAAGCAGATAATTCTTGTCAGACAACTGTTGAATAACTTCACTCATTCTCTATTTTAGCGGTGAAATCACGAAAAGAGATTTTTCTCAAAAAGTGTTTTATAGTGTTATTAGAAGTTTATTCATTGTCTCCGATAAGAATCAAAAGAAACACTATTAGTGTTTTGGGTTAAAAAAATATTGTTTTCATAGTTATTAAACAAAACACTGAATGTGATTATAAGTTGTGTTTAAGTTTATATTTATAACACATTTTGCAACAAATTTGAAAATTAATTAGTCTTGCATGATATACCCTGTGCTCAGTACAATACACCAGTGATTAAGTACTGTTCTGTCATTCATCAAAACTATGTTCAGGTGCTTAAGAATTTTTGTTTGCAGCGAAACAAATGAATTGCTTTTCGGAAAACTTTATTATAAATTGCATCCAAACTATTGTGAAATCATTGAAACAGAAGTAAATGTTTGAAATATAATTTTAAAAGATATAAATATTGATAAACACTGAAAAGTTTGTATATTTAATGTTTAGTGCATTTTATTCTTAACTAAAACAAAGAATTTTAGTCAAAAGATTCTTTGGAATCAATTATGTCTGAAGAAAACCAAATAACCGCAAGAAATCGACAAAATTCGTTCTCATATTCGCCGCAAAACGAATTGCTTTTGAGTCCAATCGCTCTGACAGTTATTAATAACACTCAAAAAAGTACAACAAATAATTCTTTGTTATGTCCTCCAGAGATAAAGCCTCGAAAGCACAGCCTTCCTCTTATATATCCGAATCAAATATCTCCGAACGAGTATTTGGAAAATAATTCAAGAGATGTAAGAAAAAAGTCGTTTCCGTCTACTATTTTGGACACTTTGGATCTGAGTTTACAAAAACATCGCTTATCTCAGGTGGGAATAGCTGTCAGCCAACACTTGTCTTCAAATTTTGGTCTGAATTTGATTTCAAGTCAGAAGCAAATCGTAAAACAGTCCCAATGTTTGTGTTCGCGATTTATTAGATTTAAGCTAAGAAAACGAGGACTGACTCACAAACGATTGAATCTCCAGAAACTTAAAAGTTTTTGTAACATTACTTTTGATTCGAGTACTAGTCTTGTGGCAAATGAATTGAAATATTTGATACTTGAGTTGGAGAGAAGTCATCCAAAATTGTACTCAAGTGTTATCAATAATTTGAGTTCACAGTCATTCAAATCTGTTAATGAGGTTCAGTCTATTCTACAACTTATGTCACAGGAATTGTTCCGCAATGACATTACGTGGGCCAGAATTGCAGCACTCTTTGCCATTACAGGAGCACTGGCTGTGGATAGCGTTCAAATGGGACGACCGGAGTATATAATTCCTATAATCGAAAGTTTTACAGCATTTGTCGATCGGGATATCGCAGGTTTGCAATAATAAGGCTATCAATCAATCAAAGAGTCAATTGCTTATCAATTATCTATTTGTAAGACAGGTTGGATCGCACAACAGGGCGGTTGGGTAAGAGTATACAAGTTTCCAAATTAACGCTTTTATTATATTTTAATAAACATTTTTTTGTTTATCAATAAACAAGTTTCAAATGAGACGATCACTCACTGTATACACACATAAGCTTTTAATTTATTCTGAATTAATTTGAGTTAATTATACACGAAATACAAGTCAATTACAACTCTATTATAAAACTTAGAGTACAAACATTTATCTGATGTGAGCGCCAAATAAATAATGATTAACTAAACGTTTAGAAAAGTTCGGTGGATATAAACTTGTGTTTCAAAAGACTCGAGGAAGTTATTACTACTTTTGTTTTTCTGGGAAGAAAAGACTTTTTGTTATTTTTGTTAAATATTATTTCGTTTGATTTCCTCTTTGAAAGATTCTTAAAATTATTGTTTATATTTCTCATTAAATATAACATTAGAGATATTTGAGTAAAAATCATTTCCTCTTAAAATTATGATTCAAAAACTCATTTTATCTAATAATTGGATACTTTAATTGAAATCAATTTATGCTACCCATCAACAAAACTTCAGAAAACTGAAAATCCTTCAAAATATTAATTATCAGAATTATTAATTAGATTTCCTCATCGATTAAATTAAAATCTATTAAATTGATATAATTAAAGCTGTATTTAACCCAATCCCACTATATTAATAATTATTTAGCCGAAATGGTCACTTATGGTCACTTATGATCGACATTTTACTTGTATCCAAGGTTTGGACAATAAAAAAATGATTTTCCTTTAGTTATTATAGAATTAGAAATAAGTTGGAAATCATTTGATTTTTGTTTATTTAGTGTTTATTTTATTAGAAAAAATGTTTACCCGATTATCACAAATTTAATGGAAAATTATTAATGAAATTATTGTTATTTTGATTAACTTTTTCGATGCCCTTCTAATTACACCTGCATTTCACTCGCAATTATTTAATAACAATTACCCTTCTCTTTGATGTCAATACCTTTTTTACATTCAAACTGACTGAAGCTTTTTGAATAATGTCAAAGTGACATTGTAAATGGAAATGAGCTAGATTAAATTCCATATTTATAAATAGTCATTCCCTATGAGACCACCACTGCTTTTGAATATTAATTTTAAAGGAATGACTAAAAAATTCTTTAATTATAATGATTTTAGTTTTGGACAGAATTTATCTAAAATTAACTCTAAATTATGTAAAATTTTATATTCAAAAGAATTTCATTAATTTTCAATTCAAGGTTTTGAGATCAAGAGATGTGACAGTGTTTTGACAAAATAGTCCAATGATTTATTCGGAATCATTTTTTGATTAATTCGTTTGAGACCAAAATTACTTCTAAATGAAAACATTTTTTTCTGCACAGAATTATTCTCAGAAAAATTCTTTAAATATTTAGAAAATTATTTTCTAATTAATTTTGAATTAAATTATATCTAAAACTAGGAATCGTTGGTATTTCGCTTCCGATCTATTAATGATTACAACAAAACTATCAAATATTGGTTGATATCACTATCGCTACTATTTTGGGCACTTTTAGTATATTTTTTAATATAACCGGAATCATAACCAGAATATCACCATGATACTTTAAAAACTATTCAAATAATTGGTCTTTAAATTGATTCGGAGTCAAAATAATATATTAAATTGTTTTAAACCTCTATATTATTTGTTAATTATTTAAATTTGTTTTGAATAAATTGATTAATAATTGAAATAATTGTAAACTTTATTTAAATTAATCTAAAAAATGATTTTAAATTAAATAGAAATAAAAAGACTATAAATTATTGTCATTTAAAGTGTTTATAACTGTTAAACATTTTGACCACTTTCTGAGAGCTGTAACGAACAGATTTGAGAAGTCCTGCACTGAATATTCCTTTAAAGCTTTGAGAAATACTGGACTTTTGGACAATCCGTTGAATCGCTTCTTTGACTAAAGTTTTACATTCAATACTGTGGGAAAGACTCGTTAAAAGGTCATCCATATCAGTGAACTCTCCCTCTCTGTTCCATTCTTTCACTAAATTTTGTTCAACAGTTTTGGGTAAAAGATTTAAGTGATAGAACAGAGCTTTTTGGGAACAGTCCTGAAAAAAGACCCGCGAATTGGGATTCCAACTCACGATTTGACTCAATGTTTCAGAACTTATTAACGGTTGATATAAATGACGAAAATTTTGAATCTGTGGCCGAACTATCTTTTGAATCTTATCTTTGTCTTCACCGAAACTCATCCTAAAGTCACCTAAATATGAGAGACCAGTGATTTGTTTGTATAACTGTTCTTCAGTGAAGGTTTCAGATAATAGAAGAAGTGCTGAATGGAGAGCACTCTCGGTATTGATTTTAAGAGCATTCGACAAATCACTAGAATTTGATTCTTTGAGAACAGCTACCGGTTTGTGAAGTCTTCCACTTATATACAGTGTCTGCCAATCCATGCAATCATTTATCAAATGTTTTGTAGAAATGATTCCGTATTTAATCAAATAGTCTTCGATAGGAATCAAAGCATTGAAATAAACTTTTGCCCCAAAATTCTCCTGAATTGTTGTCAACCATTTGGGACCCAAAGAACCCATCGATGAGTAATGACTTCTGTTTTTAATCAGATTGTGGTAATGGAAGTGATACGAGTCATCGGTCACTAAAATCAAGTCAATCATATTCTTCGGCGAAGAATCACTGATTTTTGGTTTATTTTGATTCAAATCTGAGCTTTGATTGAAAACACCGGAACCGTAAGCGAAGGCAAAAGACAACTCATTTGGAAATATTTTCAATAATTGTTTCAAAAGATCTTTTGGGACATTAGAACTGATTGTCATTTTTGAATGACTTTTAATTGCTTTGAATTTCAAAATAAACTTTAAATGAAATTCAATACAAAAATAGTGACGAAATTTGTGTCGATTTTGACGTTATTTTCGTTCAGATCTGATGACAACGTGTTTTGCTCTAAGAAATTATCGTTCAATCAATTGATCCAAAAATGTCGGGTTATAACTATCCGTATGAAGATTATGATGAGGTGGTAACCTTGCTACTCTTATTCATTAATTGATAGATGATATTTCAAACATAGGATTACAACACTCCTTCTGATCCTTATCTCCAAAATGGTTCTGACTTTCGGAGTGAAGGGGGCTTTCGTGGACAGCATATGGTCCCAGATTTGGTCCAAGACTTCTTAGTATTGCTGCGAAAGGCTATAATTGATCGAAACGTTTACGACATTCAGAATCTGTACGAAAACACATTTATAAAGCTGTCTGAGAGCTACTACTCGTCCATTCCGTGGCCCGACGAACACGAAGTCGCACAGCTCTCTCCCGAAGACAACCAGATATTCATTATCCTCTATAAAGAACTCTATTATCGACATATTTATGCCAAATGTCAGCCAACTCTTGAGCACAGATTCGACTCGTATTACAATTACTGTCATTTGTTTAACTTTATTCTGAGCGCTGAAAAGCCGGTGGCTCTCGAGTTACCCAATCAATGGCTTTGGGATATCATCGATGAATTCATATATCAATTCCAGTCTTTTAGTATTTTCAGAGGAAAGTCTCAGAAAATGACTGAAACAGAAGAGGAACAGTTCGTGAGTAGTCCTCAGGTATGGAACGTCCACTCAGTGCTCAATGTATTGCACTCATTGGTCGATAAGTCGAATATCAACGAACAGCTCCAAGAGTTCAATAGTGGTCGCGATCCGGAACTGGTGTCGGGAGAGTTCGGACGTCAGGCGCTCTACAAAATGTTGGGTTATTTCAGTTTAATTGGTTTATTGCGTTTACACTCATTGTTGGGGGACTACTATCAGGCCATTAAAGTCTTGGAGAACATTGACCTCAACCGACAACAGCTGCAAATGATGGCAACGGCACCAGTGCTCGCCTGTCAGACCACTACCTTTTATTATGTGGGCTTCGCTTATATAATGATGAGGCGATACTCGGATGCGATTCGGACTTTCACTAACATTTTGGTATACCTTCAGCGCACCCGTCAGTACCATCAGTACCGGACATTTCAAATGGATTTGATTGAGAAACAAACGGAACAAATGTATAAATTGTTATCTATTTGTCTGGCATTACATCCGCAAAGAATTGATGAAATAGTTTTGTCTCAATTGACTGAAAAGATGGCGGACTCTATGCATAAGTTGCAGAGGGGAGACCTCAAAGAGTTCGAAAACGTCTTCAAACATTCGTGTCCTAAATTTCTATCCCCAGTCGCCGGTATTTACGAGAGCCCTTTGGCACCCGCACCCGCCCAAAAGAATGATCCCTGGAAGCATCAAATGAAAGTATTTAGTGAGGAAGTGGCCCAACAGTACCCCCTTCTGGAGATCCGGTCGTATTTGAAGCTCTACACAACTATGCCTATCAAGAAATTGGCTAATTTTGTCGATTTGCCAGAAGACGAGTTCAAACGTAATTTGCTTTGTTTTAAGCATAAAATGCAAAATCTTGTTTGGACTAAAGGACAGTCAGGTCTCGACGGAGAGTTCCACTCCGGTTCTGAT
>LBFM01006675.1:0-12819 GCA_000988765.1 Achipteria coleoptrata | reverse complement strand
AAATCGTTCATATTTGGTCATATTCCCCTCCCTACTCCCCCCCTGGAGTCGACGAGCTTGGCCATGTCTGATTAAATCTATCTCGGGATTAGACTCTAAACTAGGGATGACGAGCTTCACATTTATGGTGAATCACATGATTAACTTAAAAGCAATTAGATCACTTCATTTTAAATGATTAAAGATTAAATTTTGATAGAAAGTCATTCTTAATAAACAATTTTTAGCTGGTCAATTTTAATTCTAAGCCTTTTGAAATAAAATAAACTATGAATTACTTTTTTTCATATCTAATGATTAAATATGTGCCAGCTAAATGTTAGGGTAAAACCTTTACAAAAGATTTCACATTTAGCTGGCACATATTTAAGCATTAGATATGATACACAAAGTATTTTCTATTTTAAAATAATTAATAAATTTATTAAATAAAAAAATTGCACTTAAAATATGACTTAAACTAACATGGTTAATTGAATTTTAAAATAAAATTATAGATTTTAAATAAATATGTTTATCAAAATTGGAAAAGTTTTAGATAAAGACTGTAATCCCATAAAGAATAGCACTTTGAGAGGTATTTAAGGGAACTGAGAATATCAACTTGGCACTGGTCACAGTATCAGAATATTTTTGAGTTCAAATTTAATCAGAACTTTCATGAAAACCAATCATGTGTTCTAAAATATTGATCTCAATAGTCATGTTTTTTTTGTGCCAACCCTTATGTGCAGTTTAAGACCACTTATTGTATTAATTTTGTGATAAGAGAGGGTTCACTCAATTTGAAAATCGTTTTATTAATTGAATTTTTTTATTGAAGTAATTTTCAGATAATTTTTAATGAAATATAAAATTCAAATTAAATGAAATAAATTAAAGAATTGATTTTAAACTGAATTTAAATCAAATTAAATGAACAAAAGAAGAAAATTTGAAAAAATTAGACTAAATATAAGGTTATAATCCGTTTAATGAGAATAATATTAATAAAATTATTTGACGAGAGGTCTGTTCTTGTCGTTGTCGTCGCCGTACTTTTCCTTATATTTTCGCACTTCTTTCATATATCGATTCCACGCATCGTTCGGACCGACGCCCGACTCTTCTTCGTCTGACTCTTCACTCTTGAGTTTCTTAATGAGACCCGTTTTCAATGTTTTGGGTTTTCTTTTATTTATATTTACCTAAAATTATTTAATTAAAACTTTTAATTACTTTAAAACAAAAAACAAGTTATTAACGAAAATTCAAAATATTTATCATTTGTTTGACTAACGAATGACTTTACAGATGAAGAACTATTGCTTTGAATGGTGTCCTCCACTTCTTGAGCTTCAGTTTCAGTCAACTGATTCGTTGGTTTGGATGAGTCGTCAATCTTCTGGTCATTAGATTTTGAATCACAAGAATTGTTTGTTTCAATACTATTCATATTTTTCTGCATTTGTTTAAACATTTCAAGAAATGATCCGTCGTTTGCGAACCGGTTGTTCACTACAACCGATCCTCTCTTTGTATTATCGCCGGTATTAGAGTTGGAGTCATCGCTACTCTTATTTTCACTCATTTTCTCAAAATTGAGTCAATTATTAATTCAATTAAAGAATATATTTATAAATAAATGATTTGTGTTTTGATTTTTCTGTTTGAGTCACACATTAATTACAACATTTTATTACAACTGATTCACAATTTATTTTTAAATTTTATATTAGATTTCTATTTAAATATAAATCAAATTTAAAATAATTTCAAACTTACTTTTTAGTCACAAATTTAATTGATTTTAATTAATAACAAAATTAGTAAAAATTAGTTTTTTGTTTACGTTATTTATGTATAGAGTGTCACAACATTTGAAAGATGTAAACAAAACTTTAAAAACATTTAATTAAATTAATTTTATTGTTAACTAAAAGCTAACATTTAATTGATTTAAACAATGGATGAGTCGATAGACAGTGACATAGAAATGATGGAAATCGATGTCTCGGATAACGGTTTGTATTTTTAAACCTTATTTTGTTAAATGATTTTAAAATTTAATTTTCATTATTTGACAGTCATTTCAAGTAAACGGAAAATAAATTCAGTCGAAGAGACAAAAAGTGTCTCCAATTCAAGCGATAGTTCGCCAGAAAAATCACCAAATCTTAACTCGAGAGTAGTTTTGAAAGCGCGAAGAGTTATACACAAAATGCCTTCTTTAGGATCACAAGAATCTGATTCAAAGTTTTGCGTAACAATTGATGAAAATCTTAAACCAATTTGTGTTTTAGACACTAATATATTGCTCTCAAATCTGACTGAACTCAAAAATATTATATTAATTGAAGAAAAGCTGAGAAAAACAACGAATAAATCAAAGTTGAAATCAATTGTCATTCCGTGGATTGTATTACAAGAGTTGGATAAACTTAAGACCGGAATAAATAACAAATCAGTGGTTAATGTAATTCATTTCATTAATGAAAACTTGAAGAAATCAAATGGTATTCAAATACTATTTATTTCTATTATTTCTTAAATAATTTGATATTTTTATTCATAGGTTTAATAAAAGGAGAAAAGGATTTCAAAGAAATTAACTCAAAATCAAATACTTTCAAAAGAATAGAAGAAGAGATAAATGACGACAAGATTATCAACTGTTGCCTCAAATTAAACTCAATTTATGATTCAAAAAATATTATTCTCATTACAAATGACTTGAATTTATGTAATAAAGCGCTAATCACTCGATTGAAAGCAATAGATTGGAACGAATTCTTTCAAAAATACAATTCTTCTGATTTATATTCAGTCGAAACCGAAGCCAACGAACAAATTGAGCCAAAAACCAAACGTTTGGCCAAAAATAGATCCAAAAGTGGCGACAATTTTATTTATAACCATAGGTTTGGAAATTAGTTACGAAATGAATACAAACTTTGTTTTCTTACAGATTATCACTAAATGAGAAGTTAGTAAACAAAAGTAGTGCTCAACTCTTGAATACTCCCTCTAATAGTTCTACAGTTATTCGAAAGCAAAAGAGTCCGAATAAAAGAAAGTCTAAAAGTCCACTAATAGTGCCTCAAAAAATCGATTCTTCCATTAATTCAAACACATCTCATCTCAACTCTTCAAACGAGTGTCCACTAAAATACGACGATTGGATCGGATATAAAGACGAGTGCGAACAGAAGTTATTGAAATTCGTTGAAAACATTTATCGCCAGATTTGGGAAAACGATTGGAAAAAAATGTTAGAATTGGATATCAATAACACTAATCTCAAAGAAATAATTAGAGTCATAAAAAAGGAATGGTTTGCAAACTTTAGCGATCACTTCAATAGAGACAAAGCAATCAAAGAACTGGTCGATAGGCTTCACAACAGTCTCGTTAAATGTGGTGCTAATTATCATTTGTATTATAAAGATTTGGAACATTTCGTTAATTTAGTCCAACAAAAACACAAAAAATGAAAACTAAAAAAATAATTGAAATTAATTTTTGTTTAAATAAAATAGTTTTAAAGGAAATGTTATTGACTTTGATTTTTAATCTTATATAAGATTTCATTAAATATTGTTTTTATTTAATATAAATATATTAATCAATAAATAAAAGTCTAATAAATTTAAGCTTAGAATGGACTCGATTTTGGGTCTGATTCGGAACTCAATTAAAACTAAATTAAGTCCAAATCAACCAAAAAAGCATTTTCCAAATTGGCGGCATTTTACCCTTCCCTAGACCCCCTTGGCTGACCTTGGTCATTATTGATTACTTTGATGATCATTTTCCAAGTTTATTTCTGGTGTATTCAATGTTCTATCTTGATTGTTTTCATTGAAATGAACTATTGGTAGAAATTAAGTTATAATTGAGATATTAATATGAAAACGAGTAAAATATTTACCATTATTTGAATGCATTTGTGGAGCATTTGATTCGTTTGGATATTCGATTGGAATGATTGCCGAGAAATCGGTATTTTGTGTGCCTTCAGTTGGAGTCGAATTAATTGCAAAAATAAATTGATTGCTTGGATTTGATTTCAAAAAATAGTTTAAATCAATTTCACTCAATTGATTTGCATTTGTGTTATTTTGATAACTTAAATGAGTACTGTTTTGAGGCAATATATTATTAGTATTAATATTGTGTTGAATGCAGTTTTGTTCTGATAGTAATATTTTATTCGCTTCTTCTACTAATTCTCCGTTAAATACTTCTATCTCTAAGTTCTTGTGTTTCTTAGTCTCCAAATGATCAGTGATTGTCGACCACCGGTACGTCAAAATGGAATCCTTGCAGAGCTCACAATAAAGTCGTTTAAAAGGATTCTTGGAATCGATTACAAAGTAATGGCTCATATTTTTTCGATTCAATTTTATTAATCGTTTTTCAGGTAATTCTTCAGAATTTTCTTTTGGTTTTGTTCTACGATTTTGTTTAGGCTTTGATTTTATGGGCACTACTGTTATCTCAGTTGTCATTACATTTTTGTCACTTAAAGAAATCTTAATTTTTTTGGAAGTATTTTCATTGGATGTGTGATCGGAGACAACTCTTTTACAAATTTTAAGTTTCATTAAGTTTTGACGCAATAACTCATTTGTTCGACACTTTGACTAAAAATGCAAAAAATAAACGAATATTTAAAGAATTAATATTTTATATCAAATGTCTGTTTATATACAAATATCAATAAAAGAGCAGCGATTCTAAAATCTTGTGCTAAACTTTTATTATAATCGGTTATATTTAACATTAGATCTGTCTCTGTATTGAAAGGGATTGATTGGAGTCAATAATATTGATATTAAACCGATTCCTTATTTATTGATATTTATATACAATATATATATAATTTATATTACTATCGGTTCCTCCATATCCTCAGTATTGTCGTCATCGCACTCAGAATTATGGTCTGAAGTCTCACTTTTAGTATCATTTTTTTCATTAATTTGTTTTATTAACTTTTTGAGTGATTCCTTGTCATCAATCTCTTTGATTTGCATTTCATTTTCATCGCTATTAATATAATGGGACAGACATGAGGTCTGTGCCCCTGAAGTTGAAGGCATCAAATGCTCTCCATTTGAAGCATTTGTCAATTGATTAAAAGTTGGTTTTAAATCAATCGAAGGCTTTCGTATCCTTTGCTATAATAATATTCATAACATTTAAATAATATTTTATTTTAAATCAAATAAATAATTACTTTTAGAGAGTTTTGGATATAAGGAGATATTTCTTTGAAAAATTCACCGCTTTTTCGATTCAGTTTTGACATATCGTATAAATCGAGTGCTTCATAAAGAACTGCACATTCTTTATATTTAGCGGATATTAAGTCAATATCTCTTTCTGTAGAGAATTCACTAATAGTGAGGTATTTTTTGATGGCAATAATGGCCCGTTTGGTCTCTGAGGCCTTCTTATAATATTTGGAAGCCCTTAACAATGTATTCAAAGACTCTTTTATTAAATCATTTGATCCATATTTGAATTGTATTTCAGACAGATTTTCGAGACATTCGGCCGCAGCTAAACATATAAAACCAAAATTAAATCATTTATCGAATTCTTGTGCATAATAGTGCATGCAATTAGATCTGGATTTGTGTCAAGGGGTGCAATTATACTCGGATATAATTGCATATGATTTTGGGGATAAATTTATAATAAAATGAAATTCACTTATTATTACATTTTATGTCTTTAATAAGCGATTATTAGCACCGAAGACATTAATACAAGTGATAACTAAACTCAATATATTTTATGAATAAATATTTTGTTCAGATTTGAATAATAATAAAATTTTGTTAATATGAATATAACTGCAATTATATCCGGGTATAATTGCATTTGATTTTGAATTCGTTGATTTCTATTAAATTAACAATTATTGCAGTATTAGCACAACAATTCGGTATTAATTAATTTATATAAATAACTATAAATTTGTTTAATATTTTACGTATTTATTGTGAAAACCGAAACAAACTTTTATTTTTCAATAATAGAATAAAGTTTTTGTCGATTTGTGAAAGTTTTTCAATTAAACAGATTTCCTTCCCTTTCCTATCATTAAGTTTACAAAAGATAACATTTAGTATCAAATCGAGTGACACCTCAATGACAAACATTTTTAATAGACTTTATTTTATATTAAAAAGATTCTAATTTTCATTCTCTGAATAATAGTTAAAATATGAACCAAAAATCTGAAGCAATATTTGGTTTACAATGTTTTTGGGGATCAGAAGCAAAGTTCGGGGCATTGAATGGTGTGATCAGTACTAGTGTTGGCTATACAGGAGGTTCAACACCGGATCCCACTTACAAAAGCCTATCCGATCACACAGAGGTCGTCAAAATAACCTTCGATTCGAAACTAATATCATTTAAAGTATAAAAAGGACTTTAAATTTTAAAAATTGATTTAAACAATAAATATAACAAAAATATAGGAACTGTTGGCTATCTTTTGGTCATCACATGAGCCGACATATCTCTTTAAACGGCAATACATGTCCGCTATTTTCTTCACAAATGAAGAACAGAAACAAATGGCCGAACAATCAGTCGACGAAACACAGAAACAATTGTCTGATAAAATAGTGACTCAAATATTGAAATTTCAAGTCTTTTATTTGGCTGAAGACTATCACCAAAAATATTTTCTACGAAAACATCCGTCACTTATGGCTGAACTTAATTTAACAGACAATCAAATAGTGGACAGTCCTGTGAGTACTCGACTCAATGCGTTTTGTGCCGGATTTGGATCTATTGAACTCTTCGATAAAGAAATCAATAGATTGGCTCTAAATCTGAGTGAAGACAATCGCAAACTAATTAAACAGTTAATAGGAGGCGGACCTAATCTGGGGGAGTGTTAGCCTCTATTACTGACATTTTTGATTCATTTATCAAATTTAATGATAATTTAAAAATTAATTTTAATTAAATCTAAAGAATAAAAAACATAAAAAATTACCGAAAAAGTTGTTTTGATTAATGAATTGGTCGATCGATTGGTGCCATAAATTGATTGTCTGATCAAATACTGTCTGCGATTCGTTTCTGTAATAAATTATAATTTAAACTAATTTTTTAAACGATTTAAGATTTTAACAAACTTTTCAATAAAAGTCTTCAACCGATTGATTGCCTTTTCTTCTGCAGTAAATGATTTCAATTCATTTCTAGCGGTTTGTGTCAACAATTCAGATGTCTTAAGCATTGACCAACACTTAAGAAGCAATGAATAATCTGTTCTCCACTTCTTTGGCTCATTTGTGTCCATCATTTTTCAATTAATTTAATCCAAAAAAGATATAAATTCATAGATTTGTTGTTTTTGTCAACAAATTGTCAAAAATGTACTCAATTGGAGTGACATCTATTGAACTGAAAGGTGTGACCAAAATAATAAACTTTAATAAAATTCCAAGAATAACCAACTACAATGTAGTAGAATAACCAAGTACAATACCTAGATATTTACCATGTCCAACTCTTAGAAATTAGTGATTATTTTTTCTTTATAAGCCTGAAAAAGGTTAAAGTTTTGAACTTTTTTGAGCTCTTAAATAAAATTTATTCACTAATATCTATTGAGTTGAACATGGTAAATCCACCTATCGGTTAGTATTTCCTTTCAGTGGAACGAGTTTAGCTAGGTAGTGTACTCTACTTAAATAAAACCCATGTTCAACTCATTAGAAAGTTGTGATTATTTATATTTTGTATGCTTGATAAAGTTGAAATAATTGAACTTTTTCAAGCGTTTATATTAAAAATAATCAGTGATCTATAAAGAGTTGAGTTGAGCATGGCTTTTTGCTGCTTCCAATTTCCAAGTGAAGCATGAAAAGATTTATACAAAAAATTTAAATAAACAAAAATTATTTTTTAAATTTTATTGAAAACAAAAGGCAATGAAAATATGAATACATTATTTGAAGCTTTAGTTTTAAAACGATTTAATACTTTTAATGTTTTGACTAATTTTTATAATTAAATACTAAATTAATGACTACTTTTAAAACTACTTTTTATGCCAAAACCAAAACAATTATTTTAATTCAAATTATTTAAAGACTTGTAATTGTTTTTCCCTGTAATTGAATGCAACTGACATTTAACTGAGTATTAGCACCGTTTTGGCTGTCGTTCCCATTAGCTGTCATACAATAGTCCAAAGTATTGGGCGATTGAAAGCCAGGAACCCATTGAATATCAAAATTCTCGAAATCAAATGAATTATTTGTAGAATTTTGTACAGGAATTCCATTAATAGGTCCCGGCATCTGATTTTGATTAGTTCTGGTATTAGTGATAGAAGGGTTTAGAGCACTATTAGTTCTCCCGATATTTATTCTATTATTGTTGGGCTCATTATTATTATTATTATTACTATTCTGTGCACCGCTAGCACTGTCCTCAACTGCCTGTTTATGTTCCTGAGTGTTGACATGATTTTTCAGTGTAGAACTAACTGCTCCTAAATGTCTTTCACAAATTTTGCAGTAGACTCTCCCCGCGTCGTCCCCATTGACTGACACCTCATAATAAGGACAGAATTTACTCAATTTTTTGACTAATTTTTTGGCCGATTCTATCCTGTCTTCGACACAACGATTCTGTGCTTTCAATTGGTTGTGTTGTGTTATTGATATAATCGATTCTTTCTTTGTGTGTCCGATACTGTTGTGTCCGATTATATCCGTTTCCATCGAAAATATATCCGGAGATTCAGAACGATTGGGAACAGACATAAAATAATCCTAAATTATAAGTAAAATATCGGAAATACTATAAAATGTGATAATTTGAATGATTTTGAATTAATTTATATAAATTGTGAAATATTGATATAATCACCTCATTATCAGTAGATCTGTTGGAGTCATCGTTTGAAAATCTACTATACTTTGAGGCCACATAATAATCGATATCTCGACAACACCTCTGATTGCAGTCCCATTTGCGCCGATAGTTATTAGAAGAAGAATAACAACTGATTTTTAAGCCCTAATTTTTAAATAAAATAACAAATTTTAGATTATAACCAAACGAATAGATTTTAAGACTGACATCAATTCTCTTGCGATGTTTGACCTCATGGTTTCTCATTGTGAAGTATTCCAGTGCCTGACAGTAATGTTTGGCCACTTCTTCAGGGGATGCGTTCATTAGTCGCAATATTCTACTGCATCGGTAGTGCAAAGTCCCCGCGTGTCTGTACTTATGGATGGCGTCATAATTAACAATCGCTGACTCCAAGTATTGAATTGTGGTTTTTGTGTCCACTGAATTCTTTGGTTCCAAAACATTAGGACTATCGAAGCGAAGGGTCGCCGCCTTTTCATAAGCTTTGGCAGCGCCTAAACAATAAATAATTTTAATTAAAAGATTACTTTTAATATATTTTAACAAAAGAAATGACTAATTTTTAAGAATTTTCTAATTAATTATTAAATAAATTAAAATATTTGAACTCAATTATAGATTAATTACTAAATAAAAAAAGACATAAATTAAGAACAAAGTAATTATGGTATAAATACCCATAAAATTCTTTTGTTGGTGACATTTATTCGCTAATTGTCCGTAAAGATAAATGGCTTTATCTTGTGTCGAGGACTTATCGTTATCGATACTGAAATCATTTTGAGTACCAATTATTAGAAAAAAGTTTTAAAATTATTGAACTTTTGAAGAGTTCTTTAAATATATTGAATAAACTCTAAATTTTTGGAAATTTATTACTCATTTAAAAAACATTGATTTATATAATTAGCTAAAATAGAAAGTAATTTTAAATAGAGAGTTGGGTGAAACAACTTTTATAACTTTGGTCACTAATCAATGTTTAAGAACTGAATTCATTAAAAATGACTTCTTATGGATATGTATTAAATTATTAATTTTTTACTCACAAATCGATGATATCCTTCATTAGACTTTTATTGATATCATTATTTGGATAATTCTCCAATTTTTTCAAAGACTGTTCCCATTTATGAAGTTTTTCATTAACTGCGGCCAAGTTTTTCAACATTTCAATCATTTCGTCTGCGGACAGACTGCCCCCATTCTGACCAGAATTGGCACCACTACTCTCAGAGTTCTTGATTGGATTGTTAATCGAGGGTTGGAGTGATGTCGAAGTCATGCTTATCATTGTTCGCGACATTATTGAAGAATTCATTTATTTATTAAAATTGCATTAAAATTAAATTTAAAAATAAATAAAAATCTAAATATCGTCTAAAAAATAATATATTTTAATAATTAAAATAATGACGAATCAAAATCTCGATTAAAGTATAAGTGATGTTATAAACAAGTAATTGAATTTTGATTTCTCTTTTTTAGAGGCAGTTATGTGTGGTTCACGAGAATCACTCGTGATATCTAATCTGATTACAGTTTCGTCAATAAATCCTTGGAATTCTCAGCACAACTCAACTAAACTTTTTCTCTTTTGGATTGAATCATACAAAATATATAAGAGTTATATTATATCTGAAAGTTTTAGACTATTATTTCATATTTAAAACAAAAACTTTATAAAATTACAATCTTTTTGAGAAAAGGCGTCACTTTTATTCTGGCGATAAAACTATATTTTCATTTTTAAATAACAATACAACAGATCTATACTGTTATCAGTTTTATGTAATTCATTTTATACCTACACTTCATTTCACTGCACAATAGATAAGAAAAGAAAACCATTTTATGGATTGAAATAATCCAATCCTATGTGGAATTCAGGGATAAACATAACTCTATTAGAAATCATTAAATTTCTAACTATTTATCAGAAAAGGTTAAATCATTTTCTTTTAAAATCTTTAATAATATTTAATATCAAGATTATGCCTAACATTTATAAACTATTCTGAAACAAATAGACCCTTACTTTTAATATTTACTCATTTAGAGTTCAAATGAAATGTTAAAATAATTAAACCATAAATATATTTATTAAACGAAATATTTAAAGGAAATTGAGAGCAGACAAAGTAGACATTGAAGTAAAAGGAGAGAAGGGATCTCACAACTATTAGATCCTGTTGTTGTCTCCGCTTCTTGATTGGAAACACTGTTGGGATTGGCATTACTTTGATGATTATTTGAAGCCTCCTTTTGATCCATATTTTTATCTTTAGAAATGTCTTTGTTTTTAGAATTATTCGAATCTATTGTTTGAATACCTTTTGGTTCGTCAACCGGTGGTACTCCAGGAACTACTACTAAATCTCTATCGAATTCAAAGAGTAATTTACACTTTTTGGATGAGTGTGTGTATTGCGGACAGTCTTTAGTTTCAATCGTTTTTATTTGTGGATCGAATTCTTTTTGATTAAAATCTTTGAGTAGATTTTTGCCACATTTTTCTTCAATTGCTTTTCGTTGACAACTATAGACATCCCAAATAGGACAGCATTTCCTTCCTTCACCTTCACCGCAACTGAGTTCAATGTTTTGACTGCCATTTGTGGCACAATTCCAATCTCTGGCCACTTCTTCTTTGCATGAGTTTATAGTTGGCATCAATTTCTGATAACAGGCTTTCATTTCTTTCGTATACTTTTCAAAGGGATCGTTAGAATCGGTTCTCACGATTAACGTTAAGACAAAAAGTGGTAACAAATTATTTTTCGAAAACATTGAAAATTTCAATTTGAAATAATTATCAAATATTAGTTACAGTTGACAGTAATCGAGGACTTTTTACTCTCAATTATTACAACAAAGCGCGAGAATAAACACAATTTTCGAATTCAATAATTCTGTGCTAATATTCTTATTCTGTTCAACAAATTTTGAGCCATTCTTAAACTTGAGTCACTTCAGTACTTCACTGTTCCGACTGTTCCAACAAAAGTCTTTAAAATACTAAATATGAGATCAATTTGTTATTTAGTGCTAACTATTCTTCCAGTTTTGGTTTTGAGCCAAAAATGCCCGACATTTCAATCCGTCATCTCTTTGAGACCTTCGGCCACTTCTTCTAATTTTAGTTATGCGATCGTCGCTCAGGGAAAGTACTATTTGGTGGATATCAACGACCAGAGCCACAAACAATTGTCTCCAAATGGAGTGCTGCCAAAAGGGTTTGAAGAAAGTCGACTCATTACTCTCATCGATAGATATGATTGCAATCAATCGGAATACCATTTAATTGCAATTAAAGTAAGGAATAGTTACTAAGGATTCAAATTAAGACATTTTTTGATATTTTTAATGATTTGATACCACTTTTATTAATTGTTTTATTATTTAGTCTTTCCGTTTGAGTGAAACCACAATTCATGTCAATTATACGACATTAGATCTGATGAATTGGAATCACTCAACAAAATGGTCTGAACCGAAGGCTATTTCAGAGCACCCGCTCTTTTCCAATGACCAAATGGTCAAAGTGCTCAGTTTTGGAGGCAATCTTATGATCGAAGATATCATTCATACGATGTTCTATTGGAACCAAAAGAAGACTCTCTTTATTGTCATAAAACCCTTCCAATCGTATTCAGAGACACCCCTAAGAAGTAAATCCCTTCGTTACTATACTATTGACGCTAAGAATGGTTGCGATCAAAACTATTTGCATTCAAAAACTGAAAGTTTAGTCGAAGCTATCAGTCCATTGATAGAACCACTTGACCTCTGCTTCTTCAGCCATAAGTCAATAGTTTCGGATTCAATTCTCTATTGTATTGGCGGCCAATCATTTCAGGCGAATACCATTCTCCAGACGCCTGAGGTTTATATTTAATTATGAAAACATTTGTC